>JAVJIF010007574.1:0-162325 GCA_038442645.1 Agave tequilana
TGATTTGTACTTAAAGGTTCTCATCTTGTTAGAGAACAAAACTCAACTTGTGAAAACTTGTTGTGAGAAAATTCAACCATTTGGGAAGTGAGTTGGTGCAAGGTTTATGCTTCTACTAGTAAGGAAGCAATGTAAAGGTTAGGCTTCTACTCGGAAAGGAAGTCGGTACAAGGTCTATACTTCTACCCGCAAATGAAGCAATTATAAAGGTCTAGACTTTTACTCGAAAAGGAAATTGACATAAAGGTCTATGCTTCTACCCGAAAAGGAAGCAACCAATAAAAGATTGGTTTGAAATCCTAGAGAAGAGGCCTCTAGGCAGTGGAATAGGCCGGTTGGTGGCTGAATCACTATACATCACATGTCGACTTTCAATTATTCTATCTCTCTTACTCTCGTTCTCTCTGTGTTGCTTAATTGCTATTTCATTTATTATTATAGCAATATTATTCATCCAATTAAATTGGGTATAAATAGTTGATTTAAATTGATTGCAAACTCTATTCACCGCTCTAGGGTTGCCACATTGTTTTCATACACCTCAAATGAATTTTCTTCTTATTGTGAAAATAATGGTATTATTTATGGAGTTACTGCTCTTTGTGTCCTCAACAAAATGAGGTAGCAGAAAGGAAAAACATGACTTTTATAGACATGATTACTTCTATGCTAGTTTTAGTTTACCCAATAATTTGTGGGGGGAGAGGCTTTACTCGACTCATGTCACATCTTACATAGGGTACCTTATGAGAACTAGGAGAAAACCCCTTGTGAGTTATGTAAAGAGAGGAGACCCAACCTTAGTACTTTAAAGTGTGGGGCCGTTTTGCCAAAATAGTAGCACCTCCAACTAAAAAGAGAGTTAAGGCCAAAGATCATTGATTGTATGTTTATGGGCTATGCACAATATAGTATAGCTTACAAATTTCTTGTTATTAAATTTGAAGTGAATAGGATTGACGCCAACACCATCATTTGAGTTTATGAATGCAACATTCTTTGAGGATGCTTTTTCTATCAAGGAAGACTCCCTTTAACACCTGGACCTAGACCATCTATAGAGCAAAATCCTCCTAAAGAGGGTGGCCTGTTGAACTGAGTAAGATGAAAATCACCTAGAGGGGGTGAATGGATGATGCTAATCAAATATGTGAAAATTAAAATAATTTGCAACAATTAAAATTATATTCAATATAAGCATAATAAGCAAAGTAATACGAGAGATAAAGCAAGAGAAAGTTAGAATGAGCAAACTTCGCAAACACAAGAAAATATATCGAGGTTCAATTCACTTGATCTACGTTCCCTTCTCCAACTCTTGTGGAGAAATAGACACTATGACTGGTACTAAAATGACATTTACACCAATGATCCCACAAGATCAACTTGGAGCTGCGACTCCAACAACGATGAAAGTACACCTAGACGGGGTGAATATGTGCTAATCTAATGACAAATAATGTGAATTAAAAACTTTTACACTAACAAAATTAATCACAGGTGATATCTAAAGAGTGAAGCCGAATTCTCGGTGAAGGGCTCTAGAATTTCTCCTCAAGATTTCTCTAGATTAAGAGTTAAGGTGTTTCAATAGCTCTCTTAGATTGATGCAAATATAAGCACAATATCTAGCATGTATAGATGAACAATAATAGCAATGCGAGATATAAAGATAGTAGAGTTGAGAGAGATAGCCAAACGCAAACACACAGATATGTTTTGAGGTTCGAGCCATTTGCTCTATATCCCCGCCTTCACCTAGAAGGATTTCAACTCTCTCCACTAAGGACTCCACAAAGGATATAAACCCAATCCTCTGAAAAACACCTAGAGGGGGGGGGTGAATAGGTGTAAGTGCTAATCTAGGAACTAAATGCGGAATCTTAAAACAATTTTGCAATCACACTTAATACAACCAACAAGTGTAGCCGAATTCCCCGTGAAGGGCTCTGGACTAACTCCTCTTGATCCCCTAGATATGGGTTGAGGTGCTATGTGAAGCTCTTGTGGTTAAGTACAAGTGAGGCCACACACACAAGCATCTAATAGATATGGCAATATGAATCAATGCTCAACACAAGCAAATATGATATGATGATATGATTGATGCTTTGCACAAAATAAAGAGAGGGAGTTAAAGAGATAATGGATCAAACGCAAACACAAAGATATGTTTCGAGGTTCGAGCACCTAGCTCTACATCCCCGCCTTCCACCGTGAAGGATTTCCAATCCACTAAAGGAGTACCGAACTCCTCTCTCAACCTTACAATGCCACCGAGGCAATACAACCACAAATCCACCTCTACCGAAGAGGGATAAGGCCGTAGCCAACAACCAAACTCCACCTACAATAGAGGGAGCAAACACAAACCTCAACCTCTACCAAAGAGGGAGCAACCCAACAAGAATAAGGGTTTACAACTTGGTGGTATCTTTCAACCACAAACAATCTCTCTTTTTCCCACAAACAAATGATCCTAATAGAGTAGGATAGGTGATAGCTCAAGTGTGGAAAAAACTAGAGTTTGGAAAACAAAAACTCAAAGAAAAATACTTGGGAAAACTCTTTGTAAATGATAGAATTGAAGAACAAAACAAATCTCCCAAATTTCTATTTTCTTGATTTCCCAAACCCTAAAACACAAAACCAATTTGGAAGTTAAAAGCCCAAAAAACACTTTGAAAACTGTTTTAAACACTAGAGAAACTCTGAAATTTTTCTTGTCGAAAGTCTATCAAAATCCCCAAAGAGATGGGGTATTTATAGCCCAAACAGAAAACTAGCCGTTAGGCTGATCTGGCAGCCTGACAGGCTTGTGGTCGGCCGGCCGGCCGGCCGCCAACGGTCATAAATATGACCGTTGGGCAATCCGGTCGACCGCACGGCCGACCGCCCAGATACAGAGAGCAAAGCTCTCTGGTCCGGTCGACCGGTCGGTCGGCCGGCCCACTGTGCTGCCAGACGTGCACAGCTCTGTGCACGTCGGCCGACCGCAAGGTTGACGGCCCTGGTGCGGTCGACCGACCTGGCCTGTCAGCCAGTTCTGGGTCAGAAACACATGTTAAAAATATTTCTAAAAATCTTTTCTCTTCTAAAATACCCAAAAATAGTTTTATCATTTTATCATTTTGCATGATATATAAACTTATGATAAACATTTCAACTCAAATATCAAGCATATGAAACCATTTTTGTGTCTTAACATTTTTACCAAAAATCAAAACTTGTATTTTGTCAAACTTGGATTTTTCAATACATGAATAGGAAGGTCAAAATAAGTTTGTATAAGTCATGTAAGCATGTATGTATATTGAACACATCTAATATACATAAAAACCAATTAAACTTGTTTTGATTAACTATTCATGAAAACACATATCAAAACCAAACGTGTGTATTGTGCACTTGAGCATATCAACTATACTAAGCTTTACACATGGATCTAAAACACACAAACCTAAACTAGGATACCTAAGTCTTCTTGACGATCTTCCATCTTCAAGTCGACTTGCTCTCAAACCGTGATCCACCAAGTGCAAAGGAACGATCTTTAAGCTTTGGCACCGGAATCACCATGAAAAGCTTCTAAACTCCTTGTTGAAGCTAATCACCAACTAATATCTTGCAAAAAGATCTGAAACTTAAATCACAAAGATTATAGTAAACATAACTACATGAGTTGATCATCATCAAAACTAGAGTGGAAGGCCTCTGGGCCAAGAATCTCCCCTTTTGATGATGACAAAACTCATGGAGTTATATATGCATGGATTAAAGTTAAGCTTCAAAAGAAGCTCCCCCTTAACTCATGCATAAACAAATAAGCAATAAATATGCAATGAATGCAATGCATAATCATGCATAAACAATAAAAGGTTCCAGATACCAATGAAAGTTCAAAAACAAAACATGTTCTAGATACCAAAAACATACTCTAGATACCAATTAAAATTAAACTAAATTAAACTTAATATATGCAAAAACATAAATATGCATATATAAAAAATGTACCAATCATGCATTGATTTTGATTTTGAGTTTTATATATGCATGTTAAACTCTCAAATAATTCTCTCCCTTTTTGTCAATCATCAACAAAGGGGTAAAAACCAAAACAAAACAAAAATCTTCTCCCCTTTTTAATACAAAGAAACACTCATCAATAAAGGGGTAAAAGCAAAACCAAATCAAAACAAAATTTTCTCCCCCTTTTTGTTCGAAACAAGGAATCAACAAAAGGGTTAATAAAAACAATAAAAATAAAAAATTAAAAATGAGAACATTGTTTTTATTGTTTTGACCCCTTTTTGTCTAAAACAAAAACAAAAACCAAATAGGGGTGACAATCAATTAAGGTACCAATTGAAAATATGTCAATGAAGCATCTTGATTCCAATTGAAAGTAAACATAAAAACATTGATACCAATTTAAGAAACAAAAGCATCTTGATACCAATTAAAATTATTATTTTCTATCATAAAGTAAGGGAGTGGAAATCAAAAATACCAATTGAAATTATGAGTTTTTCTCCCCCTTTATGAAATACCAATTGAAATTATGCATAAGCTTGTATAAGCATACCAATGAAAAACTAAACAATTGAAATATGATATTCATTGAAAATTCAAGCTTTAGCATAAACCATGGTTCACAGTCGCGGTCTCGGCTGCCGACTCGGTGGGCACTGAGACGGATCGGTCTCGGCGACTCGGATCGGTATCGGGCGATACACGCAAAACGCTACATAGAAAGCTCAAAAAATTCTGAAAAAAATCACGACAAATCTTTAAAAAATGTAGATATCCACATTTATGTATTACATGTCCAAAATATATCACCTAGCACACTAAACATAAAGCGAAATCATAAATACACGCGTCGTCGTAGAAGCATATCAAAATACATGCACAATATAGTAAATTGCACAAACTACATTCATAAATACATGCTAATGTAGTTATTTTCACATTGAATTGCGATGAGACACAAAATCATCATCATAATGCCGAGTCGACCGAGTCAACCCCAATTCTCGGCTGAGTCGGTCTCCTCTGATTTAAGTCGACCGACGTGACTCGGACTCGTCTCGGAGTGGGCCGAGACGGATACGACTCGGCCGACTCGTCTCCGACTCGGCGAGTCTTGAACCATGGCATAAACATATATATGTATGAAAATTTGATACCAATCGAAATTGATATCATATGAAATGAAAAAACATACATACATACAAACATATATGAGTATACAAGAAAGGTCAAAATTGATACCAATTGAAAGAATTCAATGATACCAATTGAAACAACAATAATATCAAAGTGTATATCTCATATTTCCTATCCTCCCAATCATGGTTCAAGTTTAAATGATTTTCATTTTAAAGCATACATGAACATGATCTCCATCCATCCGCCCTTGGAAGGTAGGGGTTTCAAAATAGGTTTAAAAATGTAGTTTGTTCGAAAAACACTACCAAAATGAAGAATACGAACTAGTTAAAATGAAAAGTTTTGTTAACTAGTACGAAATCCTTCAAGCAAGGAATAAAATAAGATTATTTTTCATAAAAACATGAAATTCACAAAATAGTCAACACTCATAATCAATTAAGCATAAATGACTCATGAAAACAAAACATGAGTAAACAATAAATGTGAGTGTACAAATAAGATGTGAAGATCATAATCATGAAAATATACAATTAAGCTCAAATAATTCCTTCAAACAAGAAAATCATCAAAACTTATTTAATCTTCAAGGTATATGTATGTCCTATACAAACTAAAGTATACATACATATCCAAACACAACGAGTCCACAAAGATATATGCATGAAGGCACGTGGCTCAAAAGGATGTATATGTATAAAAATAGTTTGGATAAAATGGACATATACATGAAGTTAACTTATAAACATGAAAACAAATTCAAAAAATAGGAATACAAGTTTAAAAATGCATGAATCATCAAAACTAGACTATACTAGCACATCTAATGGGTTCAAATAAGCATTCAAGCTCAAACATATATAGATTTATTTGTGGCCCACTATATGTACAAGTATATACCTAGTCTTAATGAAAACTAACATTTAAACATATATCCAAATCATGAAGCATCAAAAAAAAGGTAAAATTATCATGACAAAACTAAACATGATTATTATGTAAATCCACATGTTATTAAACCTATGATAAACATGATAGCTAAACAATGGTGAGAACACAAAAATAATAGTCCATATTAAACATGGGTGTCTCAAAGGCTATACATGCATGTCAAGGATCTAATAAGCATGGCATTATCATAGTAATCTACAAACAATAAAACATGCTATAAACAATGAACATGAAAAGCATGTAAACAATAATAAGGAGTTTGGAATCGTTACTAAAACCTAGAAGGCAACTCTCCTTGTCTCTAAAACAAGGTGGTCCTATCCACCAAACATCCCTTGAAAGTGATGCATCCAATTGATTTCCTTTAAGTACGGAACGCATCCACTCCAAGGTACCGCTACTCTCACGTCATGTGAGAGCCCACACCTACATCATAAACAAGAGGGGTGGTCTTTGGTACCCATACTCTTTTGGGTCCATGGGGGTTAGTCCCTTCTCTAACCCAAACAAATTTATTTGCTAAATTTGAAACATGTATTCTATCATAACAAAATTTAGCAAGGTGGCCCTTACGTCCACAATGTGTACAAGTGTACACATGAGCATACATGTGATGGGTGTGTCGTGAGGAGCATGTGTATGCCGTGGAGGGTGTGCATGAAAAGATGGAACTTGTTTCTTTTGAAACAAAGATTCCAAACGTGTATGGCTCTTGGCACATTGGCTCAAAGTGGAGCCCAAACAAACAACCTTTTCTTAAGCATGGATATATCATTATCAATTAAAAAAGAAGTGGCATGCAATAGGTGAAGTGTGTGATACTAACCTAGCATGGCAAACATGTGCATCAATCTTATTTTGCAAAGAAACATTTTTCTTTAAACAAACTTCTAAATCATTTGAAATAGAAATTATTTTGTTTTTCAAAGAAACATTCTCTTTTACAACAAAATCAATTTTTGAAGTTAAAATTTCATTTTTCTTCAAAAGTGTTTCACAATCATTTTTAGATTTTAAAATTTTATTTTCTTTTAAAGCAAGATCTAGTTGAGATTTCAATGAATCCCTTTCATTAGAAATCTCCTCCTTCTCTTGCAAAACAACATCAAGTCTAGCAATCAAATTTTTATTATCATTGTTAATGCTTAGACTTTTCTTTTTCAAAACATTATATTTTTCTATTATTTTTCACACACAATAGATAATTCTTCATTCAAAGCATGGGGATCAACATATTCATTACATGAAGAACTAGCACTATCATTATCTAGTTGAGATTCCGAATGTACCTCAAGGGAGTCATTCCCTTGGGCCATTAAGCATTGAGAATCGGATTCTCCACTAGACTCCTCCGGTTGATTTGGCATTTGAAGCTGGAGGTGGTGGTTGTCAACTTGTTTCATACTACAAAAGCGGAATCAAGATTAGAAACAAGCATAAGATATTCTTTATTAGCGTGCTTCTAATAGCCTCAAGGGCTTGTGCATTGGCCCCTATATGCTTGCGGTCACCAAGATAACATCTCTTGGTAGCGGCAAGGAAAACATGCAATCCTAAGGTTTGTAGGTAAAGGACATCTTAGTCTTCCAAATAAGAATGTTGGAAGGGTCAAAACATAGGTGGGGTCATGAAGGCCATGGGTCCAAACTAAATGTGTGCAAACAAGCAAATGCAAACAAGATTAGCAAACAGGGGATCTCACTCTAGGTGGTAAACCTAAATATCAGGAGCGTAGGCTCTGATACCAATTGAAAAACACCTAGAGAGGGGGGGTGAATAGGTGTAAGTGCTAATCTAGGAACTAAATGCGGAAGCTTAAAATAATTTTGCAATCACACTTAATACAACCAACAAGTGTAGCCGAATTCCCGTGAAGGGCTCTGGACTAACTCCTCTTGATTCCCCTAGATATGGGTTGAGGTGCGAAGCTCTTGTGGGTTAAGTACAAGTGAGGCACACACACAAGCATATAATAGATATGGCAATATGAATCAATGCTCAACACAAGCAAATATGATATGATGATATGATTGATGCTTTGCACAAAATAAAGAGAGAGAGAGAGTTAAAGAGATAATGGATCAAACGCAAACACAAAGATATGTTTCGAGGTTCGAGCACCTAGCTCTACATCCCCGCCTTCACCACCGTGAAGGATTTCCAATCCACTAAAGGAGTACCGAACTCCTCTCTCAATCTTACAATGCCACCGAGGCAATACAACCACAAATCCACCTCTACCGAAGAGGGATAAGGCCCGTAGCCAACAACCAAACTCCACCTCACAATAGAGGGAGCAAACACAAACCTCAACCTCTACCAAAGAGGGAGCAACCCAACAAGAATAAGGGTTTACAACTTGGTGGTATCTTTCAACCACAAACAATCTCTCTTTTTCCCACAAACAAATGATCCTAATAGAGTAGGATAGGTGATAGCTCAAGTGTGGAAAAAACTAGAGTTTGGAAAACAAAAACTCAAAGAAAAATACTTGGGAAAACTCTTTGTAAATGATAGAATTGAAGAACAAAACAAATCTCCCAAATTTCTATTTTCTTTGATTTTCCCAAACCCTAAAACACAAAACCAATTTGGAAGTTAAAAGCCCAAAAACTTTTGAAAACTTGTTTTAAACACTAGAGAAACTCTGGAATTTTTCTTGTCGAAAGTCTTATCAAATCCCCAAAGAGATGGGGTATTTATAGCCCAAACAGAAAACTAGCCGTTAGGCTGATCTGGCAGCCTGACAGACTTGCGGCCCGGCCGGCCGGCCGCCAACGGTCATAAATATGACCGTTGGGCAATCCGGCGACTGCACGGCCGACGCCCAGATACAGAGAGCAAAGCTCTCTGGTCCGGTCGACCGGTCGGTCGGCCGACCTACTGTGCTGCCAGACGTGCACAGCTCTGTGCACGTCGGCCGACCGCAAGGTCGACCGGCCCTTGGTGCGGTCGACCCTGCGGTCGACCGACCTGGCCTGTCAGCCAGTTCTGGGTCAGAAACACATGTTAAAAAATATTTTTAAAAATCTTTTATCTCTTCTAAAATACCCAAAAATAGTTTTATCATTTTATCATTTTGCATTGATATATAAACTTATGATAAACATTTCAACTCAAATATCAAGCATATGAAACCATTTTTGTGTAAACATTTTTACCAAAAACCAAAACTTGTATTTTGTCAAATTTGGATTTTTCAATACATGAATAGGAAGGTCAAAATAAGTTTGTATAAGTCATGTAAGCATGTATGTATATTGAACACATCTAATATACATAAAAATCAATTAAACTTGTTTGATTAACTATTCATGAAAACACATATCAAAGCCAAAAGTGTGTATTGTGCACTTGAGCATATCAACTATACTAAGCTTTACACATGGATCTAAAACACACAAACCTAAACTAGGATACCTAAGTCTTCTTGACGATCTTCCATCTTCAAGTCGACTTGCTCCCAAACCGTGATCCACCAAGTGCAAAGGAATGATCTTTAAGCTTTGGCACCGGAATCACCATGAAAAGCTTCTAAACTCCTTGTTGAAGCTAATCACCAACTAATATCTTGCAAAAAGATCTGAAACTTAAAATCACAAGATTATTAGTAAACATAACTACATGAGTTGATCATCATCAAAACTAGAGTGGAAGGCCTCTGGGCCAACATCCTCTACATAAGAGGAGGCATAAAGTCAAGGCACAAAACCTATACACAAAGCAATCACCTCTACATAAGAGGGAAGGCACAAAGCCAAAGCACAATGTAAAAGAGTGGTTACAACACTTGGTGATCACAAAGATCACAAACAACACCTCTCACAATACAAGATCCTGGAGGATAGATTTTGTAATGAATAGCTCAAGCTTGTGAGAAAACAAAGATTTTGAAAATGAAGCTCTTTAGAAAATAATTGGGAAAAACTCCTTTGAAGATGTAGAAGATAGAAGCTCAAAACTCGTAATCCCAAAAACTTGTTTTCTTTGATTTTCCAAAACTTTGAAATACTTGAGATAGACAGAAGAAAGATATGGATTTGAAGCACAAAATTTGTTGAAAAACTTTGCTTAAAAACTTTGTTGAATGTGGAAAAATTGTTCTTCAAAATCTTGTCAAAAAACTTATTGAAACTCTCTTCAGTGACCCCTATTTATAGGAAGAGGGTAGAAATGACTAGAGAGTAAACCCAGTCTTAAAACACTGATAAAGTTCTAATAAAGTGAAATATACCCGTTTGGGATTAAGACAAAATAATTAGAAAGGAGAAAATCTCGTTTTAATTCAAAACAGGCTCAAACGGTCACTGGGTTGTCGACAATCCAATAGGGTTGTTGACAGTCCAGTGTGCAACAATTAGAATTATAGCCGTTGCAAAGTCAACCCTGTTGACAGTCCAAAGGGGCTATCGACAGCTGAGCTGATACGTGTATCAGCTGTCGACAGTTCCTTTGGACTGTCGACAGTGAGCCCAAAATCAAACAAACCCTTAGATACTCGATAGTCCAGTGTTGGCCTGTCGACAGCTCCGACCTGGCTGTCTATAGATGCTAAGGATACTAGATACTATCTTTTTAAATGCCAATAAATCTCTATAAATTTTACAAAAATAAGTTCATGAAAACAGATTTAAGTATAAATGTGTGATAAAAAATTAACACATATTGCAAGCATATAAACTTGTTTTTGAGATATAAAAATTCATTCTTAAAACAAAAATCATATTATCAAAAACTAAACTTTTATGTGGAAATCCGATTTTTCCAAAAACTTGTATGAATACAAAAACAAGTTATTGAAATTCAATTGAAGCTCAATGTGCAATGGATAGAATCCAATCCACATATAAAATAATATAGACTTGTTTTTGATAATATATATATATATATATATATATATATATATATATATATATATATATCAAAATAGGTTTTGATAAATACAAAACTTACTCATTATTTAAGCTCATCAAAATAAGTTTCTTATACACATTGAAGCAACAATGTATTTGGATGAAATTCAATACATATGTAAACCAACGTAAGCTTTTTTTTAATGAAATCTTCATGAAACCAAAAACGTAAACTTGTTAAACCGAAATCAAAACTTTTGTTTCTTGAAAACCAATATCAAACTTCGTGTGTGTGTGAGCTTGAGCAATCAGAACTAATTTATACTCTACACATGTTCTAAACTCACAAACTCTAAACTCAAGTCTTCTTCTTCATGTAGACTTGATCCAAACTAGATTCTTGAGCTAGACTCCTTGAGTTCTTGACATGATCTTTAAGCTTGAGCTCTTGAATCAACATTTGATAGCTTCAAAACTTGGACTTAGATTCTTTTGTTGAGGCTAAACATCAATTAAGATATTGATTGAATATCTGAAACTAATAAACATAAGATTATTAGTACTATAACTACATGAGTTGATCATCATCAAAATCAGAGTGATATGTCTTTAGGCCAACAAATGATCCCTTAAGATTGACTCGGAGCTTCAACTCTTACAATAACAAATCCCGCAAGATTTACTCGAAGCCGCAGCTCCTACAACAACGATTTCTCAAGATCGACTCAGGGCCTCAACTTCTACAATCACCTCTGTTACTAGAGGTTCACCACAACACAAAGTAACATGACTTGTGATCTCACTTGATCACTAGAAACTCCCACAAACACAAATCCTATAGCTATAGATCAAGAATTGAGAGCTCAAGCTTGTGTGTGAGAAAAATAGAAAGATTGAAAGAGAAACACTATTGGAAATCTTTAGGAATTTTATTTAAATCTCACAAACACAAAGTTTTTTTGATTGTTTTTAAAACTTTATTTAAATCAATTTTAACTCATAAATAAAACAAAAATAAGTTTTTTTAAAACTCTTTTGAGCACTAATATGTATGAATTAACTCCAAAATATATTTCAAATAATAAAACTTAATTTTGAGATTTAATCATATTAAAATTTATTTTTTCTAAAAATAACTTTTTGGAAACAATTCTCTAAATTCATTTTTATGATATATGTGTATATATATATTTTTGAAACTTCATCAAACTAAGAAATAAGCCATGTGTGTGTATTCAAGCTTGAGTTACCAATTCTATAATCTAAAATTTTAACAAATCTTCTAACTTACAAACACAAATTCTTTTCAATTGAAAAGAAGTCTTCTTGTTGAATGCTTGACTTGAATTCGACTTCTTGAGCTTCAATCATCAACTTTAGTTATTCCAATACATAGTTGTTAAAGTTGGGCTTTACGATATGATCTTGAATAACCTATAAATTTTTATAAACACTTCGAAGATCATTAGTCCTTTAACTACATGAGTTAGAATCATCAAAATACGAGTGATTGAACCCTTGGGCCTATATAAGAGACCTAGAAGAGAACCCAACCTTCGTGAAGGTTTCATTACATAGTAAAAGAAGACTCCAGCGCCTTTGAAGCTGCCATGGCTTCTAATAACTCTCTTCTTTGGAAAGAGATTATAAATAGTAAAATAGACTCTACAATGATAACACGACTTGGGTATTAGTGGATCTACCCACAGGTTGCAAATCCATTGGATGCAAATGCATCTTCTTGAAAAAAATGAGGACTGATGGACCCATAGAAAAATTTAAAGCTAGACTTATTGCCAAAGGGTTTAAGCAGAGAGGAGTAGATTTCTTTAAAACCTATTTTCTTGTAGCTGGCATAACTACCATTAGAGTTCTTTTAGCTATTTGCCTCTATCTATAAGCTAGAGATACGTCAAATGGATGTGAAAACAGCTTTCTTGAATGATGATTTGGACAAGAAGATTTATATGGAGCAAGCCGAAGGGTTCATTGTTCTTGATTAAGAACATCAGGTTTGTAAAATCCTTATATGGGTTAAAACAAGCTCCCATTCACTGGCATGAGAAATTGATCAAGTTGTATTTTCTTATGGTTTTGCTATTAATGACTCTGATAAATGTATGTATAGAAAATTAATTGAAAATGGTCATGTTATTATGTGCCTTTACATTGATGATATTCTTATCTTTGGTACTAGCATGAATGTGATTAATAAAATAAAATTGCTTTTCTCACACTGATGATTATTACAATCCAATTAATCTGAACAATATTTCAATGATGATATATTGGATGAGTGGATTCGGGAGGGAGAACAACCGATATTACCACCAGATGACTTAGGTTGGTTGGCTGAAAGTATTCGTCATAGTGACGAAAGTGGCGGTGATGATGTCGATGATGATGATTGAGGTGATGGCGGTGATGATGACGGCGGTTATGGCGGTGATGATGATGGCGGTGATGGCGGTGATGATGAAAGGACTTATGACATGGTAGAAGCCAACGAGGTGGTGCTATGTCATGAGATTCATATTATTATGCCACACAAGATACAGACCATGGAGGCCAACCAAGGATTTCGTAACAACGTAGGCATTTGGATCGGTTGGTTGATTTGAGTTCTAGCAATGATTATTTGAGTAGACAAGATAACTACTCACATGGTTATCATAGAGGTTTGACATCAAGCCAACATTATGGTGTAGGATATGACTATGATCACCGGTTACAACTTGAGAGATCTGCGAGTACTAGTATTGGTAGATATTATAATCGTGCTTGACACATACATAATGATCACGGTGAATATTCTAGCACTGATTATTCTAGTACTGATTATTCTAGCACTGGTGAAAATTCTACTAACAACGCTGAATATCGATATTTTGGTATTATCACCATGAAGCTGATATTGCACAACCCCACCGTCATATTACTCTGATGCTGAATCCTCTAGCCAATCATCTCAGCTTACCGGATCTCACCAACAAACATACTATTATCCTTATGAAATCTATAACCTGGTTTCTATACTTATCGTGGGGATGATGATAATGATGATTTTGTGCCTCATCGCAATTCAATGTGGAAATGACTACATTAGCAGGTATTTATGAATGTATTTTGTACAATTTACTATGTTATGCATGTATTTTAATATGTTTCTACCGACGACGCGTGTATTTATGCTTTCGTTTTATGTTTAGTATTCTAAGTGATATGTCTTGGACATGTGATATATGCATATTGATGTCTATATTTTTAATATTTGTCGTGATTTTTTTCATAATTTTTTGAACTTTCTATGTAGCGTTTTGCGCGTATCACCGAGACCGATCCGAGACGCCACAACTGATCTGTCTCAGTGCCCGCCGAGTCAGTGGCCGAGATTGCGATTTTGAACCATGGTCACATGTTTAATGAAAATTTGTAATCAACTTCTTAGAGGGTGTTGCATACTAGAGAAGTTATGGAGATTCTTCAACACCATAGTTATAGAAGTACAAACATGTTGCATACTAGAGAAATTATGGAGATTCTTCAACACCATAGTTATAGAAGTACAAACCCATTGTTTTTTTAAGGAAAACAGATAGAAGATTCAGCTGTCTTGGTGTTACTACTTTTTCTTATGAAGGTGGTGAGGTTATTTAGTGGAAATGTCCATGATGGTCATAAGCTTTATGCAAGGTGCTAGGCAGTTTTGTCGTCCGAAAAGAGATTCATACTTTTGCTGCTGCATTCCAGTTCCTTGTTCTGGAATTGTTTAAGCAACTTAGAAAGACAGTCCCCTGAGACCAACACCTTGCAGGGTTAGGTACTCATTTAGTTCATTGTCTAAAATGTCCATTTATCCTAGCTATGGATGAGACACATAAAAACACTTCAGAGGTCTGTCTTTTTCCCAGCACATTATTATTGTCTGCTTTCATGTACTCAATATTGTCAGGAATCCCTGTTGAGATTTTAGTTCATTATTTGTTTCATGGACTGTCCTAGTACAACTATTTAATATCTTGAAACACTGCTGGCTCGTTACCATATTTTTCTACTGCTGACAGTTTAATAAAGGTCATTTTACACCGAGATGATGTTTCTCGTGTTCCTTGTTGTGTTCACATGCCATCATAGAACAGTCCTAATTTCTCTCCTTTGCTACCCCTTTATAGTAAAAAACCATTATATGCTGACATTTTGGTTTATTATATGGTTAAGGAAGACAAAAAGATATTTATATTGTACTTCTAGTGTCCAATATTTTTGGGATTGCTTCCTTTGCCCTTTTACACTGGTTTTCTTTCTCTCATAGTCACTTTTCTTCTCAAAAGTATGAGAATTGCAATAATTTTCTAGATCTTCATTATTCATAGTTTCATATTCAAACATATTTCTTATATAATTACTGTTTTTTGTGTATGCGAGCATATGTATAATCCAGAATGAGACAAATTGTAACTGCATTTTGATCTTAAATTTTGCATTATAGGTTGAATATTAGTTTTCATAGTACATTATAGTTACCTTATGGTTTCTTATGATGGACTTAACATTCATTCCCTGCACAGATATCATGGGGGCAGGAAGAAAAACACAGCAATTCTACGCTGGCGAGGGCATCTCCTGCACACAAACCACCCACCGCCCCCCCTCCTCCTCCAGCAATGGCACTATTCTTACTAGGAACTTGCGCAAAAATGACTTGGGCGGAGTTATTTTGGCTGCAGGCATAGCACCATGCAAGAGTGTCTCTCTAAGCAGTTATTCGGTTTGTTACTGAATTTGCCTATATGCATTTGCACTTTGGAAACCTAAAAAAGTTATTTGCCAGCTCATGCTGTTATTTTTCTATCATTTTAACTGCATACATTTTATTGTTTTTTGTATTCCTTTTTGCTAATTGGGTTTTTGGCTGGCTATGCAACCAAGTTGCAACGCAACTTGGCATTTTGCTATAACCAGGGTAGTCATAACTCTAAAATTAAATGTCTAACATATTAGTGGACAATTAAGAAATACTTTATTGTAAAGTGGTGAATCCTCTAATTTATCTAGCCACTTTGTTGTTGACAGGCTCGCAACACGGGCATTTCTCCTATGTGAGAAATATTGAAGAAGGATTGCCTTTATTCCTCTTCAATTACAGTGACAGAAAACTGCATGGAGTCTATAAGGCTGCAAGCCACGGCCAGATGTCGTTTGATGCCTATGCATGGACTGATGGTGGCACGGAAAGAACACCCTTTCCTGCACAGGTATTAGTAATAGGCTTCATTATATGTCATAGGAAAAATGATTGATCTTTTTGATATTGGTTGATAAAAGATTATCTGTTGAATTTCATGTAGGTGTACATCCGAATTAGGACGCAGTGTCAGCCATTGACTGAAAACCAGTTTAGCAAAATAATTGCAGACAACTATTTTTCTTATCAGCACTTCTGGTTTGAGCTGGACCATGCACAAGCAAGAGGTTTAATGGCGTTGTTTAAACCTCTTCCTGCTGATGTTGTGCTGTCTCCTGTAGCACCATTGGGAAGGAACGTTTTCCTGCATTACCAACCAATAAATGGGTTCCGTTAAGCGGAAAAGAACATTTAACAGCAGTAGCTGCAACCAAATGGAAGCCAATCGACAACAAGCAATATATGAGCACTGAGGCCAGCAAGCTAATAACTGACCTGAAACTGGCTGTCGATATAGTAAGCGAGGGCAAGTCTGCATCAGTCCACTGTAATGGTGGAGATGGAAGACTTGCTAGCCCCAATAAATCATCTGGTAATGGGATACAGATTCTAAAGGCTCAGTCTCAGATTGGGAGGACTTGGCAGAGGATAATGCGCAGAACTTAAGTGCAGGTGCTAATGTGGATGAAGTGAACCAGACTTCCCGGAAACAACAATCTGGTGCTGAGTGGTTAGAGAAGGAAGAAGGAAGAGTATTGCGTCTGTTACAGAAGTTGGCTGCTGACCGTCAGCATTTAGAATCATCTTCCAATGGTGGAAATTCTACAGGGTCTGACCATGCTTACGAAAATGCTGAAGATGTGCAAAGTTTAACCATAGCTACTGTTAACTATACAAATGCTGAAGATGTGGAAAGGTTGAGCACATCTGACATTAACCATAGAAATGCAGAGGTAGGGTTTGTATATTACATTAATTATGCCTTTTCGATAAGCATCTGCTCTTTTCTTTTTCACAACTCCTGCTCCTGTTTTGAATATGTATCTGTTATAACAAATTTCTCTAATTTGCAGTTGGTGCGAGTTATCGAAGAACTAAAAGAGCGAAATTCAAATTTAGAGAAGCAGAGGGTATGATGAATAGCATGCCCCCTTTTTCTTCTCTTCCTTCTTTATTGCAGTGCCTGGAACTTTTTGGCAATCTATTTGAATTTGCAGATGCACGGGATGCGATTATTGAAAAAATAATTTTTTTTTACTTTCTGGAAAGCTTGAGGGGATTATTTATATAATTACAAGTATAAAATGAAAATATTACATTTGACCAGATAGGCTCTTATGGTATTGCTTGATTACTTGATGTTACTATCATAATGAAAAAATTCTCATGTTAAAGCAACCTTTTGTACAATATTTTCCTTTAAAAAATTAACAGGAAAGAACTGTGTATGGTGGAAAATTGAATAAGATTAATATCCTAAGCATCCCATAACAACGTAGCATGATAGCTTCTTTAAGTGATTCTAGTTTGAACTCAAAGATAGCCATGGAACAATATCTGCCAACAATATAGCTAGTATCCAATGGGAAGACAGCATGAGCAACTTAACAGGTCTAATACTTTAAATCTATCTATAATGGGCCAACACCAATTCAAACAATATTTCTGAATCTGCACTTGTCTGATGTGTTGTGTGTTGTATGCATGGTATTAACTCATTTATATCCATTTATGTTGATACTTGCTTTCCTGAAGTACGAGTAACATCATCAGTCAGTCATAGCTAAGTGTTCATTGTCACATATGACCATGATGCACAATATTTGGGTCAGGAGATCAAATCTGCTGTCTTTATGGTTAAAAGAATTTCTGGATTATTTTTTCTAATGAATAAAAAATGACACCCATTGTATTTAAAACTTTATGTAAATCTCAGCATTAGAAGCTATATCTCTCTTTCAAAACTCTAATTCTTTGGTCATTACTTTAATCTGATGTGAGTAAACTGTTTTTTAGCTAATTTTTGTAAATTATTTAGAAAAAGTATTCCCCACAAAAACAAACCATCCAGTTATTAAGTCACAGCTGAGCATCATTTGCAGTATTGCAATGATACAAGGTCCTATATAATCCACATCTCCTCGCTCGGTAGTAGTTCCTAAACCTATCGTTTTTCCTCTTAACGCATCCAAGCTTAGTTATATGCTTGTTTCCCTGTTTTTGATACCTTTCACGTCTATGTTCTGGTTCCTTGTTAGCATGAGAACTTCTGTTAATGTAAGATCCTTTTCAGTCTTCATTTATGCTCTTTAGTTCCAGAAACTTTTATCTTGTGCCCTGTTCTTTGACCAACAATCAACGCTTAGATGCATTTATTTGTTTTTCCTTCTTGATTTGTTCCGAACTTGTATGCTTCTCAATCGTCATTGGCCTATCCTCCACGGACACTTGATTTGGCAGCCACGTACTCGTCTCAGACTAATCCTGCCATAGGTTTGCTTGGAGAGGTCATTAGATTTAAAATTGTCAGCAATGAGGTTGCAACCCAGGCCCTCTTGAGACTCGGTCTTATGATAACTGTGTCAGATGACTGCTATACCCAAAAGATTATGCTGACACATTAGAGCCATGCTGATGCATTAGAACCAACCGCGTATATGAATCAACCTTAATAGTTGAGATCAAGCTTAAATATTTCATAATAGTTGTCCTATCATTGAGTACACCTGTTACCACTTCAGTGGCCATAATTGGCGTTGCTTTGAATTCACCTAAGGTTACCAGGAACACAGTTTCTCGTGTTCCTTTGGTACAGGGATTCAGGGAACCGAAACAGGTACCTCGAACATTACCCCGCTAGGAACGTGATATACTGGGAGTATTTTTCTTTGGATGCTTATTTGGAACAAAACACCCCTATGTGAAAAGTGGAAATGAATTTAAAGGATTGCAAAAGGAGTTGTATTGTTGTACGCATAAAAATATGTGTATGTTTGTGACATTTTTCGACTGTAAAGTTAAACCAAGGTGCAGCTCTCCTTGTTAACAACTTTTTGTTTACCATTTTCCTCTTTCCAAGAGACTCTAATTTTTCTTGTGTGTACTATCTGACTCCGCCTCCTTTCTTTATTCTCTTGTAACAGAATATTCTTTGTGTCTTCCTTTCTTTTCCTCATTCCACTAGAGATTCATTAATCATGAGGGAATCAAAGAGTCACATCCTAAGTTATCAAAGGCTTGTCCCATGCCTTGCATCCAAAAAGTTGTTGAAGATCTAGAACTTTGATATCATTGTTCGAAATCACTAACGTTCCACAATTTGAAATGTGCATTCCTGAATGCAGTTTACCAAGGATCCAATGTTTTTTTTTTGAGGGAAGATCCAATGTTTTCGAATAGCATAGAATTTGACACATATCAAAGTTGTTCTAATATGAGCGTGGTTGGCTAATGCTGTGCTTGCCATTTGTTCAAAATTATCAGAGACCTAAGAGAGATTAAAATTTTATTGGTGTATGTAGTGGTCAATTCTTGACCCCGAAGTGAAATCGCGACACGTGGCACGCCTGGGGATACAACGAGGGAATGAATGCCACTCGATCGGCGACCGTGTGCCTCCGCCATCCAACCTCAGAGCAAGTGCCCATGAGCTCGTGTTCAACTCTGACTCGGCGGCCCCGACGTCACCTCAGGTCAAGCGCACAAGAGCTCAGGTTCAACCCTGACTCAGCGACCCCAACATCACCTCTCGGGTCACCAACGAGTCTAATTTCCCGTCGACATTAGAAGCTTCTTGGAGACTCCTCTAGCACAGGTCAGCGACGGGATCCTCGAGACTACCAGATCAGATCTAAACTGCATGGATTGAATAGATCTTATCTCCAGCCAACAGATCTTATCCCCAGCCAACAGATCAGGCGGTTACAGCCAACAGATCAAGCGGTTACAACCAATAGATCGAGTTGTTACTATTGCGGCCAACCACCCAGATCAAACAGTTATCCAGAGTTATTCTCTTATGTATAAATACTTCACCCTCTCCAATGAGAGGGGGACAACAAAAATCCTAGTGCACGTGTAATCACAGAGCCACTGATCTCTACTTGTAATTCTTTCAGATTAAAGTAGAATCTCCCTCTCTCCCGTGATTTTTTCCTTTTGGGTTTTCACGTAAATCTCTGTGTGTTTGCTGTGATTATTGGTCTGTGCATTCTCTGTAACAGATGATGCACTTACAACCAACAAATCAAACAGTTACAAGTTACAACCAATAGATCGAGTTTTTATGTTGCTGCCAACCGCCCAGATCAAACAGTTATCCAGAGTTATCCTCTCATCATAAATACTGCACCCTCTCCAACGAGAGGGGGATAACAAAAACTCTAGTGCACCTATAATCACAAAGTCACTGATCTCTGCTTGTAATTCTTTCAGATTAAAATAAAATCTCCCTCTCGTGGTTTTTTCCTTTCGGGTTTTCACGTAAATCTCTGTATGTTTGCTGTGATTATTGGTCTGTGCATTCTCTGCAATTTTGATGCACGAGAAAAAGTCCTTGGAGAATTTTCCACCGCATTTGGTGATTTCATTGAGAGCTATTGAATCCACACTCAAGATCTACTCTCCTTCAATCCCTTTCTCAAAAAAGCCTCGTCAGACAGAGATGGCCCCACTACAAAGAAGCTCCTCTCAAGCCGCTATCGCCTCCGCCTCAAAGGGTAAATCAATTGCCATTGGGGGCACGGGGGCGCCAATCCCCCTCCTCACCTCGACGTCCTCATCGAAGACGTCGGGGAAGCTCAATCGTCCCTGACCGCTTCAGCGGAAGTGGGAGGCAACGGACACGCGACTCAGCTTCCAATAAATTAAGCAATTAATGAATTAGCTCAACTTAGGGATATCACATGATGAGTGAGTCATTCATGCCCAAACACAATTTCTCTAAGAATCCTCAGAAAAATACCGATATTGGAGAGCTGAATCACTCATGAAAATTCTGGACAGCTGCAATAGGGTCTGGAAAGCAACTGCCTCGAGAATGGTGCAAATCACATGACTGGTTTGTATTTGGAACAGTACTGACACCAAATACGGGTTTGTGGAGGTCAGATTTGCTGTCCAAATACTGCGAATGCTTTCCACTGGCTTCGGGACTCAGTTACGAACTCAATGTTTCGAATAGAGATCGAAACGGACTCCTAACGGGTGAGAAACAACCTCTGGATCACTGCTGTGTTGAGATTGGGAACTGTACGGCTCAGATTGAGCCGCTGTGAACAGTTCGACTCAGATGAGCCGTGGCTCGAGCCACTCGGCCGGCTCGGTTGGCTCGTGGAGCTGATGACGTCAGCAATGTTCTAAAAATTGGATTCATTATTCGTGCGGTCCAACATTGAATAATGATTAATCTGATTAATCGGGAATTAATCAGAGATTAATTATTTTTGAATATTTTAATATATTTAATTATATTTATACATAATTACATATGAATATATAAAGTAATTTTTAAAAATGCCTAAATATTATACAAGACAATATCTAGATTTGAAGTTATAAACCATAATATGATGAACAACAAGACAATATGAATAAATAGTAAAAAAGAAGTAAGAGAATTTATCTCTTCGCATTAGTAATTCAAGATTTCAAATTTTGCAACATAAATATAATCAAAGAACTTACCTGCAAAATAAGATAAAAAAATTAGTCAATTTATCATTCAAAATAACGAGCTTTAAAGAATGATGGAGAAAGATTGCTAAATAAGTTTATTTAAAAAATAAACAAAAATAATTAAACATAAGTATCACTTTATGCAAAATATACAATAATAAAATATCATAATTCATCTACCATTTAATAAATAACAGTTCATCTACTATTTAATAAAAGATAGTTATCAAATCATCATCACAACATAAATTACTTAGCGATCCAACACACACAAAGTGATAAGTTTTTCAAATAAAAAAACATATGAAATGTCTAAATGATTAATCGGATTAATCGGGGATTAATCGTTTTGGACCCGATTAATCGCCCGAGCGCATAATCAGAGTGCTTAATGTAATATTAAGCGAGCTGCTAACGAATAGGATTAATTGGCCGATTAATCTGATTTTTAGAACACTGGACGTCAGGGAGCCGATGACGTCAGCAGGTAGCCGATGACATCAGCAGCGGCTCGTCAGGTTCGGGTGGACTGAAGTAGACCTGAACCCAATTATAAACGAGTTTTACTTAAACCCGATTACAAACTGATTTGGGTTTGAAAATTTAACCCAAAACCTGTTTACTTCTTTCTTCTCCTCTCATCAGAACAAGGCGGATCACAGTGGCCACAAGGGGATCTCGAGGTGACGGTAGCGAGTTCGAGATGACGACGATGAATTGGCCATGATGAACTGATCTGATCTGATGATGAAGATATTGAGGGAAGTCGATGTAGATGAAGACGACGAAGAGGGAGGGGTGGTGGCATTATGTTGAAGGCGGTGGTGTCGATGAGGTTGAGCGACGAGAAGAAGATGGTGGAGCAGTGGCGGCGGCGGAACAACGACGGCTACGGCGGCGGCCAAGGGAGACGACGACGCTGAGGTGGTGGAGACTGCAATACGGTGTTGTCGAGTGCGGTTGCTATCAACGAGAACCTTGAGTGCAGATAGGTGAAGATGGAGATGGAAAGGACGAGGTGGCGTCGGCGGCGAGGGCAGCGAGATGGCGCGGCGAAGGAAGACGTGGCGACACGAAGTTTGTTTAGGGCTGAGGGGGTATCGGTGGGAGGAAGGAGGAACAATAGTATTTTGTTTTTTATTTCTTTTCTTTTTTCTTTTTGATTTTTTAAAAAAAACTAAAAGAAGAAGCTGATCTAGGATTTTGGGAATTCTGTGAATTTTTTAGGAAATTTCGGCTCTGATACCATATTGGTGTGGGACAGAGGAAAATTAGGGTTTGTGGTGGGGATTTTGGTGGAGTTGGGGAAGAACAAAGATTTGGGAAAAGGATATGATCATGGATTGCAATTCGGATCTTGACTTCATCGCCTGATTCGATTCAATCCAAGAGATCAAACTAAAACAACACAAATTTCACATGAAAACAAAATTTTAATCAAATCCTCATTACATTCAAAGTTCAATACCTGACTATATATAGCCTACACGTGCACAATACATGCAATTATTGATAAAATCAAATCTGACCAAATCTAAATCAAATCTAAATTTTAAATAAAATCTAAAACCTACCAAATCTGAACCTTCGATTCCCCCATCAGAAAGTCTCACTTGATTTTTGCACGAGACTTGGTATTGAGACTCGCACTGACATAGGAGCAGAAGTTCATCGTGTAAAACCTTGAAGCGGGTGCTGAAACTGTAGTGAATTTTATCTTTCACATTTTCAGATGTTGACCCACTACATTGAATTGAGTAATGTCTCTGATAGAACATGTAATCATAGTCATCCTATGATGTAGAAGAAGAAAAAGACGTGAAAATCTCAAGTTTAGACTAAAAAAATTTACATCTAGAGGCAAGATATATCGGCATATAAATGGACAAACACATTTGTAACTTTTCTGATTTCTAGAGTAGCTAAGAAAAATCCTTGGAATCAAGTTTTGTCTTGTGAGGACTATAATTATGGACAAAACAGAGACCCAAAAATCTTTAGAGGCAAAGAGAACAAATCAATATCGGGGTACATGATGGAATATGAAATAATATTTTGTAATATAAAAGGTGACATTCGATTAATCAACAAGCAGTCAAAATGACCTCACCCTAAATTCATTTGGGACCTATTTATGAAATAACAGAGTATTAGCAATATCAAGGTGTTGTCTATTCTCACGTTCAACTACCCCATTCTGCTTAGGAGTGTAAACACAAAAGAATTAATGCAAAATTTTATTTTGTTCCAGAAACTAATTAAACTTGTTGTCTAGATATTCTTTAGTATTATTAGATCGCAAAACTTTAATGCTAGAATTAAATTGATTCTTAATTTTGGAATAAAAACTTTAAATATGAAAAACACCTCAGAATGAGATTTTAACAGATACAGCCATGTGACTCGAGAAGAATCATCCACGAAACTGATAAAATACCTAAAACCTATTTAGAAGTTACTGGACATGGACCTCATATATGAATGAACTAAATCAAAAAGCTTATCAGCCCTCTTATTGACCTGACTAGAGTAAGACACACGATGATGCTTCTATAGCTGACAAGGCTCACATTCTAAGGATGAAACCTGACAGTGGTAGTCAATTGCTGATGAAGTGCTGATACAGGCCACCTGATCGGATATCAACTCTAGCTCATATAGTCTGTTCTGGTCATCTTCCTCACCCAAGCTTCTTGAAATACACAATGCATTGGAAAAATGTCACTATTTAATTTAAAATCTCAGTCTTACTGATAATAAGTTGAAAGAAAAATGAAGTAAATAAAAAACATAAGATAAAGGAAGAGTAAGGGTGGTAGCGGCTGTGCCAATACCATAAATGGGTGTGCGTGGGAGTCATTTGCTAATACTATAAAGTTAGAGACATGAGTGAAAGAGGACATAATACCTCAGTTCTCAGTCATGTGATCAGTCGCTGTTGATTATATAATTCAAATATGTGACATAGATAATGTAAGACAAGGTATAAGTGTACCTGTTTGAGCTAGAGTGGTAGAGAAAGAGGAATATTGAGCTTGTGTATTTTGTTGCTGCTGAAATTGCTCAAATTGACGTCGCAACTGCTTGTCATCTGGAAGAGTGGCAGAGATATAGGGGTGCTTGCTTGGATCTTGCGATATTTGAGAGGAGCTTGACTGCGACAGACGATCGTTGCGGCTGCCAAGTCCTCCAGAATCAATTCACAGTCGGCATTCACGAGCAAAATAATCAGGCTCACCACACTCATAATACTTCAAGTCAGAAACGCCTCCACCGTGATCACGATCACGACCACCAAGACCACCGCCATTTCTAGAGTTATGGGAAAGCTCAACCCTCCAATTATCTTTACCATCCAAGTCACGAATTGCATCTTGAGCATTTCTACAGTCCCGGTTAGAGGTTCGAACGGGCTCGGGCCGACCCACCTACTTGCACGGGCCCGACCTGAGCGAACTCGGGTCAGGCCAGGACAAAACCCCCAACGGTTATTTTTATAGCCGTTGGGGCAGTTTCGGGTGGCTTTTTGTAATTTTTTTTGCAAAATACCCCTAATAGCTATAATTGCCCAAGATTATAGCCGTTGGGTTTTTTTTAATTTTTTTACAAATACCCCCCAACGACTTTATTGGGTCCAAATTGATTTTTTTTAAAGTTCTGCCATAGTATGGATAGATATTGAGAATCCTATAAATACTTTGTATGATTTTTATGAATCACAATTTGAAATAAACCATCATCATCCCTTCACACATCTTCATCTAGGCTTAGAAGTTATTTATTATCTGATTTATTATCTGCATCGAAAAGATCAAGAAGTTCAGACACATTGAATGAGCTTCTTTATTATTCGACTCGTGCCATAACTCTTGAGATTGATGCAGACTCAAGATTTGAATATTTTAATATTTTGGCCTGGTGAAAATCACATGAATCAACATTTCCTGTGCATTCCATCATGGTGTGTGATTTACCAACCCCTATTGCCTCTACAGTAGTTTCAGAATTTGCCTTTAATACATCTGGATGAGTGCTGACTGATACGAGAAATCGCCTGTCATCAGAAGCCATCAAGATGAGCATCTGCGGGAAGGATTGACTAGATGCGGAGACGAGAAATCAAAATAAATTAGTAGAAGAAATCATTGAAAACTCTTCAGAAGATGAATGAAGAATTGAATATCTATATGCTTCATTTGTATTTGTATCAATTTATACTTCATTTTTAATTTATATACTTCATTTGTATTTGTATAATTTATCCAAATTATTGGATTGTTAATAAAAAAAATTACATATGCATGTCACAACTTGTAGCAATTTTGTCAAATTTTGTGGTTTTTAATGATTTTTTTTGAGATTTTACACATTTTTAAAAAAAATATACTTTAAAAATTCATTTTTTGATTTTTAAAAAAAAAATTAGACCAGCCCATGCTGGTCCGGCGCCCGGCGCAGCCCGGGCAGGATCCCGGGCCATGCCCAAGTCCCCTGAAAGGGGACCGGTGCTGTGTCGGGCTGGGCCGGGCCACTCGGTATTTGCAGGCAGGTCCGTGCTTGGCCCGGTTCGGTCCTTGACCCGCCGGGATCGGACCAGGCCGGGCCAAACCCGAGCCGTTTTGCACCCCTAGTCCCGGTGGCTTTTCGCAACCCAAATACTTATAACTCCATATGTTCTAAACTCCCCTCAAGATCCTATTTAGAGACACAATGATCTAAATTGCCAACATAAACATGAGACATGCCTGCAACAAACCTGATAAGAGATATTGTTCCCTTCGTATTCGAGCTTGAAACCCTAGCAATGTCGATGGAGGCTGAGCTTAGGGGAGACGAGAGAGAAAAGCATCCTTGAAGGTAGAACAGGGTCGGCGACGAGCTGTTGGGCCAGAAAGGGTCGTCGAGGCTGTTACAGAGCAGAGACAGCCAGACAGCGTCACCGAGACTGTTACAGGTTAGAGATAACATCCGCAAGGATAGAGGAGTTATAGGAGAGGGTCGGCGAGTGCGTGGGATGACAGGAAGGAGGTCGACGATGAGGTCTGGAGAAGATGATGACGCACGGCGAGATCGATGGAGGTGACGAGAATGAAAAGACGAGGTCGTGGTTGCATATTTGATCGATTGTTGAGGCAAGGAGGATTGCAGTCGAAGGTTGATGAAGACAGTGTTGTCGTTGTCGCGGATCTGGTGACTGGGGTAGGAGGCAGTCGGGAGGTGGTTGAAGGCGAGAGAAGAAGACGCGAGCAATCTTGGATGTCGATCTTCGCTGACGACGGCGGCGATGACGAGGTGGATCGTGGCTGCTAGGAGAGAAGACGAGAGCGAGGCTGGTCGCGACCTATGATCTGAGCGCGAGGTTGGCTGTTGATGAGGGAGGATGTCGCGATGGGTTGATGAGGGTGATGAGAGTTGTCGGCGATTGAAGGTGAGGACGAGGAGAGGAGAAGATGAGGTGGAAAGGCAGCGACGGCTTGTAGTTAGGGTTAGGGTTTGGATGTTGAAGGTGGAGGGGAGAGGAAGGAGGAACAATGCTATTGGTGAATTTGGCAGGATTTCCGGGTTGGTTTCTGGAAAATTTTGAATAGTAATTTTATTTGGTGGGATTAGGGTTAGGATTTTGGGATTAGGGAGGATGTTTGAGTGGCTCTGATACCATGATAAAGTTGCATCAGAGATTGAAAGAGAAAAGACTCATCTAGGCCTCATACTCTAGTCTATATATAATAACCAATGTGAATACATCTAGTCTCACAGTCAATGTGGGACTAAACTAATAGAGAGTCTCTCTCAACAAATAGAAATAAGCATCTATACTTTTACTTCTCATGTGATCTTGTTCATGAATTTGTATTATGTTCTAGCATATGTTTGGTATACTCTGATTTCAAAATGTAGCTTGCAGCTTACTAAGCTGTCATTCTTGTTAGGAGTGTGTTCGGTTGGAAGTTATCAATGCTATTGGAATTAGCAGATTCTTTTTCTATACTCTCGTTTCTTTGCTTAATGAAATTCACCCATACTATTGATTTACTTCATTTTCCCCCCCTTTGATTTCATCTTGTTTTTTTTTTTTTAACTAATCATTACTATCCATTACATTGTATGTTTCATCATAGTTTAATTTGGTTTCTGTTTCAGGCGGAGCAACATCGAGAGATGGAACTTCTAAGCAATGCATTTACTGATTCCGGGAGAAAGATTCAAGTGTTGCAGGATCATGTGAAAGAGCTTGAATCAAAGATTATTCCCTCTGTTCCACTAGTTGATGATTCTGTTGACAAATTCACTGAACAATGTTTTGGTCCAGAAGATGTAATTTACCTAATTGGAGGTTTTGATGGCTATTCCTGGCTATCGGCATTGGACTGCTTTTCACCTTCACTCAATACCGTAACACCCCTGAAGTCCATGAACTCTGCACGTTCATATGCATCTGTTGTTGCATTAGATGGTACTCTTTATGTTTTTGGTGGTGGTGATGGCAACTTGTGGTTTGACTCAGGTGTCATTTACTAAAGTTTTCAATATATCTATGTGCATAGTTCATTTTCATTATATCATAAGCTTTGCAACACAATGACCTTTTTTTTGAACTTTAATGAAGTTGAATGTTACAATCGGAGCATAATGAGTGGGCTTCTTGTCCTTCTATGCTACGTGAAAAAGGAAGTCTCGCTGGAGCCACTTTAAATGGAAAAATATATGCCATTGGAGGAGGAGATGGTGTAAAGTGCTTTTCAGACGTCGAGATGTTTGATCCGGCACAAGGAGGGTGGATCAATAATCAATCAATGCTCCAGACGGTAACTCTAATCATATTCTGCATGTTATCTATGTTTCTTAGTAAATAAGAGTACTTGGGTGTTTTAATATATATCAACCACGTGCAATTCTGTGGGGTATACCATTTTTTTGTGAATTTCCTCTATATTTAGAAATGATCTTCTAATACATATGAATTTGTTTCACTCTGGTTGTTTGGCTTTTATTTTGCCTTGAACATATATTTTATTTCCATTGTTTTCCTGTCATTTCTCCTTCACCTGGATTCTTAGTCTCGGAGAACTTTGGTAGGTTTGTTCCTTGGTTGCATGAGCTTAGACTGCATGGTCTGGTAAGGTAAGCACCCTTATCTGCCAACTGACCTTCGAGGTTTTAATGAATAGGTCACATCTTCCCCACCAACACCATGAATTTTGACCACGATGCCTGATGTCAGATTAAAATCAAGTTGCAGTCAATTTCAAAAAACTGGAAATATGTGCTTAGTTTTTGTTTGTTTTAGGATTATGACTGCAGTACGTCGTGAAGGTAGATGAAACTTCGGAGATCAAAGAACAGACGTGCACAAGAAGCTGTGCACAATATTAGTCGACTTATACTTGGTATAATCGACTAATGATAAGAATTAGTCGACTTATACATTGGTATAGTCGACTGGTTTTGCAAATAGAGAGTAAGGGTCTCAGATTTTTGACATAGTCGACTTATACTCATGTATAGTTGATTAATAGAAATGATTAGTTGACTTATACATTGGTATAGTCAACTAATATCGGGTCTGATTGTTTCTTTTTCTAGATTTGTTTTCAGTTTTGAGTTGGATTCGAGTTTTCTTTCTTCTGGGGCGATGATTGTTCGTATTGATGAAGTTTGTATAGGACTAGGAGAGTCTATGGTCTGTAAATAAACCCTTGGGGGTGGCCTTCAATTTATTCAATGTAACACAATAAAAAGAAGAGATTCGTGTGAGAAGTTTTAGCTATAAGGGTTCGCTGTTCTAGGCGGCCATCAAAGAGCTTGTAATCTTCTTAGCGAGAGGTGTAAGTGTTTCTTATTGTACTCTCTAAAGTTTAATAAAGTTTCTCCATTTCTTCTGTAGATGTACACACGATCTGTTTGATCAGTGGAATCACATTAAATTGTGTGTTGACTTTCTATACTTCGGAACTTTTCCTTCTCGTTGCTCGTCGATCCTGTGTTACTTCCGCTGCACCGTCCCAGCGATTGGTTGTGGGGGCAGTCCATTTCATAATAATTGGTATCAGAGCATACATAAGGTCAACTTGAAGACGTTTGCAATTAAGTTCGATATCTAGAAGTTCGATGGTGTCATCAATTTCAGCAGGTGACTGATTAGGATGAACGCCATCTTGACCCAGAGCGGGTTGAAGAAAGCACTACCCAGGAGGGAGAAAAACCTCAAGACATGAAGGAAGAAACTTGATAGGAGTTGGATGAGTAAGCTTTGACGGCTATTCAGTTTTACTTGGCGGATAAAGTATTAGATGAGTTTTCTATGGAGAAAATAACACTCTCTTTGTGGGGGAGCGACTTCAGGACCGCTATCTGAATAAGTCGTTGGCGAATCGGTTGATTCTGAAGTAGCGTCTCTTTTTTCCGCATGCATGAAGGTACACCTATTAAGTTTCACGTTGCAGAATTTTTCTCTATTTTCAATGATTTAGATAAGATAGAGGTTAAGATAGAAGATGAGGATCAAACAAATCTATTACTGTGTTCTTTACCTTCTTCATATAAGAGATTTAGGGATGCTTTCATCTATGGAGGTAAATCAACTATCAAGGTCAATGAGGTCGAGGAGCATCTACTCAACAAGGACAAAATTGACAATCAGTTGACGGGTGAGTCTCATTGTGATGATTCCGGGCAAGTTCACTTTTTAAAGGAGAAGAGTAATAATGGAAGTTCCACGGGTAAGCCAAAACACAGGAATTTGGTGTGCAACTGGTGTCATAAGAAGGGGCACATTAGAGCTGATTGTTGGACTTGAAAGAAGAAACAATTAGGGCCTAAGGTCGTTGAACTGGCTGAAAGGGATGAAGATAAGTGATGTTTTATCTGTTTCATATAGGTTTGTCGGTAACAAAGATGGATTATTGACTTTGGATGTTCACAGCATATCAGTTTCAATAAGATGTTCTTCGCATAAACTTCGGTTCAAGGGGGAGAGGTCTTCAAGGGGAATTCTGCTACGAGCAAGGTAATTGGCGAAGGAACAATCCAATTTTGTTCTCACGATGGATGCATCACTACTTTTCAAGGCGTTCGTCATGTTCCCGAATCAAGGTACAATCTCATCTCTCTTGGAACCCTACATGGAGAAGGGTTCAGTTTCAGTTCTGAAGGTAATCTTATGGAAGTTTTCAAAGAAATTCATGTGAAGTTTCAGGCCGAACGTGTCAGCGATGTTTTTATGTTGCGAAATTCAGAGGTTACAGTTGGTGGATTATAGTTATCATCGGCTTCAAGATCGGAGGCTGTGGAATAATCGGAGACTACGATGGTTTCGAGCTCGAATGTTCAGTTTTACCCTAAAGATAGATTGGGACTAGACGGCGCTGGCGCACAACAAGAAAGTCCAGATCGTTACTCGTATGGTGGAGCAAATTCTCATAAATTTTGTGTGGATCAAAAAGATTGTTGGGTGATCAAGTTCAGGACCTAAACTTGTTCGACCTAATCAAGTTGTGAACCACATGAGGGGGTTATGGATAAAAGGGAGTGAGATGGAGATGAAGTCAATAGTTATTCAATTGTACATTGATGTGAGCACAGTGGCTATTCTCGGACTTGGACGTATTCAAGGCAAGGGAGATTGTTAGGATTATGACTGGAATATGTCGTGAAGGTAGACGAAACTTCAGAGATCAAAGAACGGACGTATATAAGGAGCTATGTGCAGTATTAGTCGACTTATACTTGGTATAGTCGATAATGATAAGAATTAGTTGACTTATACATTGGTATAGTCGACTGGTCTTGCAAATAGAGAGTAAGTGTCACGGATTTTGATTTTTGACAGATTAGTCGACTTAGACTCATGTATAGTCGACTAATAGGCATGATTAATCGACTTATACATTGGTATTGTCAACTAATATCGGGTCTGATTGTTTCTTTTTCTGGATCTGTTTTCAGTTTTTAGTTGGATTCGAGTTTTCTTTCTTCTGGGATAATGATTGTTCGTATTGATGAAGTTTGTATAGGACTAGGAGAGTTCTATGGTTTATAAATAAATCCTTGGGGTTGGCCTTCAATTTATTCAATGTAACATAATCAAAAAGGAGAGATTTGTGTGAGAAGCTTTAGCCATAAGGGTTTGCTGTTTTAGGCGGCCATCAAAGGGCTTGTAATATTCTTAGCGAGAGGTGTAAGTGTTTCTTATTGTATTCCCCAAAGTTTAATAAAGTTTCTCCCCTCTTCTTCTGTGGACGTACACATGATCTGTTTGATTGGTGGAATCATTTCTATACTTCGGATTATCTTCTTCTTTCTTTTTTTTTCTCGTTGCTCATCGATCCTGTGTTGCTTTCGCTGTACTGCCCCAGCGATTGGTCGTGGGGGCAGTCCGTTTCACAACAATTGGTATTATAGCATATAGATTATCCTGCAATTTGAGGTACTTTTAGATCACTTGTGTAGAGGACTTGTTAATCTAACACTCACTCACTGAACAAATCTGCAATGTACATTTGCAAATTCTAAGTTTTTCAATAACAAGTTTCCTTCCACTAAACATTAAGCTCACCTGTTATAAATATGTTTAGATATATCTGTGCAATCACTGTTGATAACCACATATCATTTGTCTTCAATCCATCTCTGCTGGTCGCTGTGTAGAGCCATGGGTAGTTTTACATTTTGATTTACCCATGCGCAGGGACAAATTTGACCATGTCAAGTATGCTGGTTGTTTATTACTGTACTACCACTTGTATGCTGGCCAGGATGACTACTCCCCCCATCTGAGCAGCTCTAAGATCAATCATTACATATCAACCACACAAGATGAACAAACCAAGAAGAAGAAAACCATACATGTGTTTCGGCAAAACCCGGGATACTCCATTGGGTATGACATGAGAGATCCACTACCAAATGGAGAAATATAATATTATAAGAGAATAAACTCTCTTTAACTTCTCATCATATCTCTCATAACATCTTGAACTCATGTTCATCTCTTGCTCCTGCCACAAGAGACCAAGGCCACCTCTTACTCCAACCATAAGAGGAATGAAGTGCTAAGAGAAACCATAGCACTACCCATCATCTCTTCGTAGCCCACATTGATTAGATTATCTAGGTCCAAACCCACTAAAGCTTGATCTAATGACCACAATCAAGTGTTCAACAAGATGCGAGACACAACCCGAACAGTAGCTTTCTTAAAGACTTGATTTGGTCGCAATAGAAAGGAGGATTATATGTTTTTGTCATAATTTATTTCAATTGTAATGTGAACTATAACAAACTCCTTTTTCGACCTCATTTTAATTTCATTGAGTTAGAATATAAAATTATATCCTCAGTCCTTGCTGCAACTTCAGATACTACAAAAAAAAAATGCATGGTAATTATCTTCTAACAGATTGTTTCTCTTTTCCCTTCCCCTGCATCCATTGGTATGTAACCCAAATTTATGTGAGACTTCATAGCTATGACTATTATTTTTCAAATATTGAAGGAGATTAAATGCTTAACCATCTTCAGTAGTGATTTTGTCGCAAGGCAATGGAAGAACTTTCAAATGTTGCAAGACTACGAGATATCATTGTAACTGTGGAAACTCTAGGAAGAAGAAAATTGGAAAAATTAAGAAATAATATCCTAAAATTTATATTCATTAGAATCAAATTAGCTAGCAGTACCTCGTGCTCCCGCATTACAAGCCAGCATTTTTTATTATTTTTCAGCCATAAATATCCATGTTTAACCTCTTTTTTCTGAGACCATAGTTTTGTGCTTGATTAAATAGCATTCTCATTTTGTTCTTTCAGTGGTTTACTCCTGCTGCAGCAGAACTTAACGGTGCCATTTATGCTCTTAGTGGATATGATGGAAATGCATACTTGCGGTTAGATCTTCGCTACCATTTATCTTTATTCTTTATTTACTCTTTTTAATTTCACTACATTAAGTAGACTCTTGTGTGTTCCATGCCGTTTTGGTCTTGGGCAGTATTGCTACGATATATCAATATGCTGTTTTAGATTATTTTTATTACATAACCTGTGTATACTTATTACTGTATGCTACTTCAAAATGATAAATAAATTCATTGCTAAGTAAACATATAAAAACTCAGAGATCTATTTCTTTCATTTTCTTTCTTCTTTTTTTTAACGAATAAATAGTCTTTTCATTTTGTCTCAATAAAAAAGCTATCTATGTGGAATAAAATCCTGGCGATAATAGTCTCTCTCTCTCTCTCTCTCTCTCTCTCTCTCTCTCTCTCTCTCTCTCTCTCTGTGTGTGTGTGTGTGTGTGTGTGTGTGTAAAGAGTAATCTTTTTTTTAGTAATCCTTCTTCTGAAATACACTTAATGCTTCTGTGTACTTTGGAACTTAGAACTTACTAATGTTCCTGTAGTACTATTTGATGATGGATGGGACCTTTTACTCACTTGAAACTTGTCATGTGTTTGCGATGGGGATCTTTCAGGGACTTGGAAGAAATATTTTCACAGGAGACGCAAGACTTGAGTCTAAGTTCATGGTGGATATTTTATTTGCATTAGGCTATGTTGTATTGTGTTTTAATTTTTATTTGTAGTTGCACATGTTGTGCACGTGATTATTCCTACATATAGGACTTGCACACTTGTTTGTTGGGGATGATATGATATTGAGTTTATAAAAAAACTTTTATTTAGCATGATGATTTGCTTAACATCCTAAATCTTTTGTGAGTGAATTGCAAAAGTGGGTGAGAGATTCACCTGGATGAGAGACCCGAATCCCTTATTATCTCCAAATTATCTATTGCCCTACTTTGCTATTATGTTCTGCGTTAATTTGTCTAATTTGCCTAATTTGTCATAGATTTTATGTCAGTGTCTAGTTTGCCTAATTTGTCCAATATAGAATGAACCCCATCGAACATGCTGAGTTGAGGCGACATGTAGATGAGTTACTACGAAAGAGCTTTATTGGAGAGAGTTTTAAGTCCTTGTGTCGTGCCCGCGTTACTCACCATGGTTCACAGTCGCGGTCTCGGTCGCCGACTCGGCGGGCACTGAGACGGATCGGTCTCGACGACTCGGATTGGTATCGGGCGATACGTGCAAAACGCTACATAGAAAGCTCAAAAATTCTGAAAAAATCACGATAAATTTTAAAAAATGTAGATATCCACACTCATGTATCACATGTCCAAAATTTATCACCTAGCACACTAAACATAAAGCGAAAGCATAAATATACGCGTCATCGGTAGAAGCATATCAAAATACATACACAATATAGTAAATTGCACAAATTACATTCATAAATACATGCTAATGTAGTTATTTCCACATTGAATTGCGATGAGGTACAAAATCATCATCATAATGCTGAGTCGACCGAGTCAACTCCGATTCTCGGCCGAGTTGGTCTCCTCTGAGTTGAGTCGACCGACTCGTGACTCGGACTCGTCTCGGAGCGGACCGAGACAGATACGACTCGGCCGACTCGTCTCCGACTCGGCCGAGTCTTTGAACCGTGTTACTCACACATAAGAAGGATGGTAACTGAAGGATGTGCATGGATAGTCGTGTCATTAATGGGACCACAAGTATAGGTTTCTCATTCCTAGATTTGACTATTTATTAGACATGATGGCTGGATCTTATATCTTCTTGAAGATTGATCTTCGTAGTGGGTATCATCAGATTTGTATTTGCGAGGGTGATGGGTGAAAGATTATCTTTAAGATTAAGGACATGTTGTATGAGTGGTTGGTCATGCCTTTTGGTCTGTCGAATGCACCTAGCATGTTAATAAGTCATGACCCAGATTTTGTGCCATTTTAGGCAAATTTGTTGTCGATTTTGATGACATTCTTGTCTCTATCCGAACCCAGGAGTAGCATCTTTTTCATTTGACTCAGATTTTAGATACTCTCTGCAGGAAGAAGTTGTTCTGTCAATTTGAAGTGTGCGTTCTTGTCTCCTGTCCACTTTCTAGTGTTCATCGTGTCTAGAGACGGAGTATAAGATGATCTCGACAAAATTAAGGCCATTAGAGAGTGCCTACTCCTAGTATGATTCATGATGCCATGAGTTTTTATAGTCTAGCCACTTTTATAAGAGGTTTGTTAGGAGATTTAGTACTATTATAGCTCCGATCACTGAGTGTCTTTAGAAATGAGAGTTTAAATGGACTAAATCTGCTACTAAGGCTTTCGAAAAAATTAAAGAGAAATTGACTACTGCCCTAATCCTTCGCTTTCATGATTTCTCGAAAGTATTTGAGGTAGCTTGTGATGCATCGGGTGTAGGTATAGGTAGTGTGTTGAGCCAAGAGAGTCATCATCTCTTTCTTTCGGGAGAAGTTGAATGCCGCTAAATGACACTAAGATGTCTCAGATCGAGAGCTTTACGTGGTAGCGCAGAATTTGCGTCATTTGCATCACTTTTTGCTACCAAAGGAGTTTATTCTGTAATCTGACCATCAAGCCCTCTATTACATCAATTCTCATAAGAGAGTAGAGCACTGATACATTAAGTGACTTGAGTTTATTCAAGAGTACACTTTTGTGCTCAACATTGTCCTGGCGTGGATAATAAGGTTGCTGATGCATTAAGTAGGAAACTTTGCACTTTACAGTCGTTGAGTGCAAATATGATTGGATTTGAGTGTCTCATACATGAGTATCCTACTTGTCGGGACTTTGGTGAGATATATACATCTTTGACTCGTGATCCACCTACCACTGTCGAGGGTTTCACTATTGTTGATGTTTCTTGTTCAGGGGCTCCCGTTTATGCATTCCCAATACTTTGGTCATTTTATTTGGGAGATGCATGAGGGAGGGTTGCTAGACATTTTTGTTGTGCAAGACCATTATCTTGGGTGGAGGATAGATTTTATTGGCTGTGTCAAGTGCAATGTTGCTAGGGTTGTGTTGCATTGTTGAGTGTGTCAGATTGCTAAGGATAGGAAGCAGAACACGAGACTTTGTACACTTTTACCCATTCCCTTTGCATCTTGGGAGCATCTCAGTATGGACTTCATTTTAGTTCTCCATTGCACACTTAGAAGCGTGATTCGATAAGAAGCATGATTCGATCTTCGTTGTGGTGGATAGGTTTCCTGTCACGTCCCGCTTCCTAAAATATGCTGGAGCGGAGACGCGACGAGAGTCGGCGACGTATATACGCGAGAAAAATACCTCACGTATACACGCTAAGCCTAAAGCGACCTAAACAAGTTATATAAATCAACAATAAAGGCAATAAAGTCACTGTAATAATACATATAATTCCCACACATGATCTATGAATAATCAACAGAACAACTACCGAGTCCAATATATATATAGAGAATCAAAGGAAATCAGCAGAATAAAAGAAGGTATGATACGATACCAAGAATGGATGATCTAGTAAAGGAAACTCTGGCTCCTCGAGCTCTTCCCCAAATACCTGATCAATAAAACATAACAACCATATGTATGGATGTGCAAATTCAGGTAGTCAGAACTCTCAATGAGTGTAAAAAGGGGAAGACACTCGTGCATATATCGTGTGATCATATATGATACTATTATGAAGGTGTACTGGATAAGGAAATAGCATGAATAATACGGTAATAAGGAGATAATACAATACAACATCAATATATATCAAGTATTACAGTGACATACAATACGTAACTTTAAGAATAATGAGATTAATCTGTTATAATATCATATGTCAGGTCGTGTGTACAGTCCATGGTTCAAAGTCACGGTCTCGGCCGTCGACTTGGAGGGCACCGTTCCATATCGGTCTCGGCGTCGTGGAACGGACTCGGGCGATGCGCACAAAACGCGTTATATAAAGCTCAAATTTTTTTGAAAAAATCACGACAAATCTTAAAAAATAGTAGACATCAAAATTGATGTATAACATGTCCAAAACATATCACGTAGCATACTCAACATGAAGAGAATGCATAAATATATGCGTTGCGGTATTAAAATATCAAAATAAATGCATATATAGTAAACTTCACAAAATACATTCATAAACACATGCATAATGTAGTCATTTTCACATTGAATTGCGATTAGGTACAAAATCATTATTGTAATCATCCCTGCGATAAGTAAAAAAATTGCATCCGTAAGGATAATAGGATGAATGCTGCTGTGCTCCAGTAGGCAGAGATGATTGGGTAGAGGATGTAGTATCAGAGTAATATGGCGGTGGCGGTTGTGCAGTATCAGCACCAGGATGATAATACTCAAAACCTCGATATTCTGCTCTGGTAGATGTTTGACTAGTGCTTGCAGATCTCTCAAGTTGTGGCATCTGACTATAGCCATATCCCATACCATAATGTTGGCATGATGTCAAGCCCAAATCCTGCATATGACCTTCAAGATTTTGATAACCCCATGAGTAATTCTCATGTCCACTTGAATGATCATCAGAAGAAAAATCAACCAGGCGATCCAAATGCCTTCGCTGATTTGAAATCTCTAGTCGGCCTTCATGATCAGTAACCTGTGTGGCATAATAATTTGAATTCCATGACATATCACACCATCTTGTTGGCTTCCACTAACACCATAGGTCCCTCTCTCAGCACCGGTGTTTCCCCCATTATTGCTATCATCAGATTCATCACCACTAACTTCACCGTCATTACCACCATCTTCATCATCACCACTAGAAGTGAATGAATCCATCGGAATATCCTTACCCCTTTGGTTAGGGCCTTTATCACCACCATCCCTAGCACCTCTATCTTTCTCACTTTGACTTATCCCTTCATCCAACCGATGTATGTCATCTTCACGCAAAACGGGTTCTCTCTCCTGAATTCACGCATCCAATATGTCATCATCATTGAAAACATGGTTCAGATCGATTGGGTTGTAATAATCATCTTGATCATGTTGGTGTGTTAAGTTTCTTACACGCAGCCTCATATTATAATGCACAAATACTAGTTTAGCAACTTTTTCATTGCCAATCGGTTGTGCAATTTTGTATGAATCAGTGACCACGTGCTCCAATTTATTTCACAACCCGATGAAGAATAAGTTTGACTTAACACTTTAATAGCAATTTTCTGCAGATTGGGAACTTCTTCGCCATAGTTAATCCACCAATCAGATGGAAGAGATTGTTGCACCGTCCTTCTAGTTAGCGAGGCTCCAAATTCTCCAACTCCGTCCATAAATAATTTGATCTACGATAATTCAAAGCGTAAATATTAATAATTGCAAATGCATAACATTATTGCAAACAAATAAATAAATTGTTATGACAACTTACCTCATTAATAGCTCTTGCTTGTTTATTCAAATCCGGCTCTAACCTTTTAATTACCGCCTTTAATCCAGCTCTCACCTCTGGATGAGTAGAAAAGCTTTTTGAATACTGGAGGGCCGGATTTAAAAAATATGCTGCAATAATGTAGACACAGGAGAGTTATAATATGAAAATTTCAATTTCTATTCAACAATTATAAATTGTAAGTATGTAAATGAATTACCAGCAGCATGCAAGTGTCTATGCAGTTGTCCCTCCCATCTTTTATCAATGATATCCAATACTTCTCCCAATTCTTATTGGATGCCTTAATAGCCAACTTAGCTCTATCCATAGCCTCATAAATAATATATAAGGTTGACTTTTTATCCTGATCCACTATCTTCAAGACCCTAACAAGAGGGTCCATAATATTTTAGACTTCTCTTGCCTTCTTCCAGAACCGATCAGTCTAAATAAGGTTAGAAATCTAATCTCTCGCACTTCTTCTAGAAATCTAATCTCTCGCACTTCTTCTACCCCTTTCCTTTTTGAACTCACGCCATTCAGTTGTTGTGCACATTCTCTTCAAATCCTGCTCATAGCGAAGAAGGCTTTCAATAGCAATGAACTCGGTGGCAAACCGTGTTATATCTTGTCTCAACAAATGTCTATCTTTGGTAAATTGTTTTATTAAATTCACCACTTTGAGACATTGTAGATAAATGATGTAATCAGTTTAGCATCATCTAATATATCCTTCACTGATTTCAGCGAACAGATATCTTCAAGCATCAAATCAATGCAATGTGCTGCACAGGAAGACCAAAACAAATGCTTTCTCTTCTCCATCAATAAGTGACCGACTGGTTTGAAACTTGCCTCATTGTCAGTCTCAACTTGTACGATATTCTCTTCACCAACTACATCAACTTTGTTCATAAGAGAGAATATATAATCAGCAGTCTTCCGGATATTTGTAGTATCAACTGAAGTATGGTATATCATGTGTCTATCACAATAAATCATGAAATTAATAATAGCCTTTCTAGTCCGAGAACTCCAGCTATCACATATGATCTTGCAACCATACTGCGGCCATTTTGCTTTTATTGAATTAATATAACCTTCAACTTCTTTCACTTCATCCTCCAAATATTGATTGCCAATTTGATATCCTGTGGGGCCTTTTACATTTGGGTCTGCCTCCGCAATTGTATTAAAAGCATGTTCTCATTGGAGAATGTTAAAAAAGTTGGAAGAGCCATTTCAAAGTTCTTTCTCTACAATGCAATATCATTCAATGCAGCTGATAGTGGTCCTTACTATCAAGCAATTACTATCAAGCAATATCAAGCAATATCATTGCTTGATAGTAAGGACCACTATCAGCTGCATTGAATGATATTGCATTGTAGAGGAAGAACTTGAAATGGCTCTTCCAACTTTTTTAACATTCTCCAATGAGAACATGCTTTTGATTGATTTCTGCTTCGGTGGGAACATGTAAGGATCAATATCACGAACATGAATTTCAGCTTCTCTAGTGATAAAACTCTTCCGCAATTCATGCTTGATCCCTGATCTTGAAGGCTGTGAAGTACTGTCACCAATATCTTTTGTATAACCTTGTATCTCTCTCCATGTCATTTTATGACTTTCTCTCATAGCTTGCTTTAATTGTCTACTTTCAATTTCTTCCAACCCACCTACTTCTTCAATTTCATCTTCAGATTCAGCGTCCCTAATTTCATGAAGAGCTTCCTCAGTTAAAGATTTCATGAGATGCTCTTTCTTGGCTTTTATGGATTCTTTTTCTTTGCTAACTTCAGAAAGATGTTTTCTCAATAGTGTGGACACTTCTTTGGGGACTTTCAAGCAAGCTTCCACCTGGCCCGATATGTGTGCTAAGTGTTGTTTCATTCTAGTTATACCACCATGCACTATCTTTTCATAATAGTTGCACTGCACCAATTTTCTATCTCCACTAACAGATGTAGCATGTTCCTATCCAATGTCACGTTGCTTCAGCGACATTCTGAAATTTAGAAAAAATCAAATGAAATTTATGTATCATATGTCTAAAACATATCACATAACAAACTAAACATACCAAATATATTTATAATATAGTCTATTTCACCAAATACATGTTTAAACATACAAAAGGTTGATCATTTCTACATGGAATTGCGAGGAGGCACAAAATCATCATTGTAATCATCTCTGTGATAAGTAAAGAAACCGGTACTAATACTCGCAGATCTATCAAGTTGTGGTATGTGACCATGGTCATATGTTAAATTCAAACCTTGCATATGACCTTCAAGACTATAATTTGAATCCAACGAAAAAGCACCAACTCGTTGACTTTTCCCATCACCATAAGTTCCTCTATCATCATCGTAACTGCCTTCATTATTGTCATCACCATCACTAATACCATCACTTCTGTTGTCATCATGATCATCAACATCTGCATCTTCAACATCTTCACCATCATCAATATTAGTACGAGATAAAACCCTCACATCTTCACCGTCATCATCATTATCTCCATCTTTTACACCTGTACTTACCTCACTGAAGAACTTTGAAATGAAGTTTCTAACTTTTTTAACACTTTTCGATTCGAACATACTTTTGTTTTCTGTTTCGATGGGAACATGTAAGGAATTACTAAATTAATGAATTAATTAAATGACTAAATGAATGGGTGTAAAAATTAAATTTAACTACATTAAAAGAACTAAATTAAATTAACTAAAATTACTTAAAACACATTAAGTTAAATTTAATTCAATTAAATAAACTTAATTTAATTAAGTTAATTAAATTAAATTTTAGTTAACTTTAGACTAAATGAATGGTGTAACTAAATTAACTTTAACTACATTAAAAACTAAATTAAATTAACTAAAATTACTTAAAACACATTAACTTAAATTTAATTCAATTAAATGAACTTAATTTTATTAAGTTAATAACTAAATTAAATTTAACTACACTAAAAGAACTAAATTAAATTAACTAAAATTACTTAAAACACATTAAGTTAAATTTAATTCAATTAAATGAACTTAATATAATTATGTTAATTAAATTAAATTTTAGTTAAATTTACACTAAATGAATTAAATTAAATTAACCAAAATTAACTTAAACTAACTATATTAAGAGACATCTAGATTTTAGAGAGAGGGAGGGGGGAGAGAGATCAAGAGAGAAATCCGGAGAGAGGGAGGGACAGAAGGATAGAGATGGGAGTGAAAGTACACCTAGAGGGGGGGGGGTGAATAGGTGTAAGGCTAGTCTAATGACAAATGATGCGGAATTAAAACTAAATTGCAACACGCTTAGTGTAACCAAAGAGTGTGGCTGAATTCCCGGTGAAGGGCTCTAGATTATCTCCTCTAAATTCCTCTAAATAAGAGTTGAGGTGCTATGTAAAGCTCTCTTAGTTTAATTAAGTTAATTAAATTAAATTTTAGTTAACTTTAGACTAAATGAATGGTGTAACTAAATTAACTTTAACTACATTAAAAGAGCTAAATTAAATTAACTAAAATTACTTAAAACACGTTAACTTAAATTTAATTCAATTAAATGAACTTAATTTTATTAAGTTAATAACTAAATTAAATTTAACTACACTAAAAGAACTAAATTAAATTAACTAAAATTACTTAAAACACATTAAGTTAAATTTAATTCAATTAAATGAACTTAATATAATTATGTTAATTAAATTAAATTTTAGTTAAATTTACACTAAATGAATTAAATTAAATTAACCAAAATTAACTTAAACTAACTACATTAAGAGACATCTAGATTTTAGAGAGAGGGAGGGGGGAGAGAGATCAAGAGAGAAATCCGGAGAGAGGGAGGGACAGAAGAATAGAGATGGGAGTGAAAGTACACCTAGAGGGGGGTGAATAGGTGTAAGGCTAGTCTAATGACAAATGATGCGGAATTAAAACTAAATTGCAACACGCTTAGTGTAACCAAAGAGTGTGGCTGAATTCCCGGTGAAGGGCTCTGGATTATCTCCTCTAAATTCCTCTAAATAAGAGTTGAGGTGCTATGTAAAGCTCTCTTAGTTTAATTAAGTTAATTAAATTAAATTTTAGTTAACTTTAGACTAAATGAATGGTGTAACTAAATTAACTTTAACTACATTAAAAGAGCTAAATTAAATTAACTAAAATTACTTAAAACACGTTAACTTAAATTTAATTCAATTAAATGAACTTAATTTTATTAAGTTAATAACTAAATTAAATTTAACTACACTAAAAGAACTAAATTAAATTAACTAAAATTACTTAAAACACATTAAGTTAAATTTAATTCAATTAAATGAACTTAATATAATTATGTTAATTAAATTAAATTTTAGTTAAATTTACACTAAATGAATTAAATTAAATTAACCAAAATTAACTTAAACTAACTACATTAAGAGACATCTAGATTTTAGAGAGAGGGAGGGGGGAGAGAGATCAAGAGAGAAATCCGGAGAGAGGGAGGGACAGAAGGATAGAGATGGGAGTGAAAGTACACCTAGAGGGGGGTGAATAGGTGTAAGGCTAGTCTAATGACAAATGATGCGGAATTAAAACTAAATTGCAACACACTTAGTGTAACCAAAGAGTGTGGGTTCTGGATTATCTCCTCTAAATTCCTCTAAATAAGAGTTGAGGTGCTATGTAAAGCTCTCTTGGTTTAACACAAGTATGACACACAAATCAAACCCAAACATATATATGATATGAACAATATGCAATGCACAAAGAGAGAGCGGGAGAGTTAGAGATAGTGGATCAAACGCAAACACCAAGATATGTTTCAAAGTTTGAGCCACTGCTCTACGTCCCCGCCTTCACACAGAAGGATTTCCACTATATCGTTCACACAGGACTTCCCACACAGGGAACCTCCACTGAGGATTTGAGTAATACAAACCGGGAGTACACAACTCCTCTCTCTAACAATACAACAACCTCTACACTTAGAGGGATGGGCACTTAGCCAAACAATGATCAACTTCTCACTAGAGGGATAGGCACAAAGCCACAACTCCACAATCACTTCTACACTTAGAGGGATATCAACACAACCAAACTCCTCCACAATCACCTCTCACTACAACCAAACACAACCTCCACAATCACCTCTCACTAGAGGGATATCACAAAGTAAGGAAGGTTTACAACTCTTGGTGGTATCAACAACCACAAACCAAATTTTCCTCACAAAACAAGATCCTAATAGATAGGATAGATAGATATAGCTCAAGTGTGAGAAAATAAAGAGTTTGGAAAACAATTCACAAAGAAACTCTTGGGAAAACTTCTAGAATAGCTATAGAACTGAAGATCAAAAACCAATTCCCAAAGACTATTTTTCTTTGAATTTTTCAACCCTTTTTAAAACAAATAAAGATCAAATCTTTAAGCCCAAAACTCTTTTAAAAACTTGCTATTAAACACTTGTAAAGGTGGGAAAAATTTCTCTAAAAACTTGTTAAAAACAACTCAAGAGAAGGCATATTTATAGCCTCTCCAAATCTGCCCGTTGGCAGTTTGGCAAAGTGCAGAATTGCCCTTCCGGTCGACCGCCCAGTTAACCGGCCAACGGTCACTTTTCTGACTGTTGTGCCTCCGGTCGACCTCCCGGTCGACCGACCCCCACCCGAGAGTGGGGTGCGTTCAGTCGGTCGACTGCCTGGTCGACCGGCCAAATAGGCTGGCCATGTGCACGTCCTTGTGCACATCGGTCGATCGTGCCGGTCGACCGGCTCTTGGTTCGGTCGACCGTCCGGTCGACCGCCAGAGCAAACTGGCTGGGAATAAAGGATTTGAAAACTTGTCTTTTTACCTTCAATTAAATCCCATAAAATCACATAAATTCCACAAAAATAAGTTCTTATAAGATCTTTGAAATACAAATATGTGCGACTAAAATTCAATACATATTACAAACAATTTGAACTATTTTTGTGATATTGAAATTAGGCTCTAACTAAAATCGGTATTTTTCAAAAATCAAACTTTGAAATGGAAATCCGATTTTTCCAAAACACATGTAAATAAAAAAACATGATATTGAAACAACTTTGAAGCATATTGTATATGGATAGAATCCAATATACATATAAAGATTTATATCTATGTTTTTGACATGAAATCCAAAATCGGTTAAACCGAAAACCATAACCTACAAACTTTAAACTTGTGTGTATGTGAACTTGAGCATATCAACACTATCTAATCTTTACAATGTTCTAAACATACTAAACACAAACCGAAGTCTTCTTGTCTCCAAGCCGACTCGATCCAAACACGATCCACCGAGCTTGACTCCAACCAAGTACTAGATGCGATCTTGATGCGCGACTTCTTGAATCAACATGTGAAAGTTTCCAAAACACTTTTGTTGAAGCTAATCACCTACTAATATCTTGATCAAATATCTGAAACTAAATATCACAAGATTATTAGTAAACTATAACTACATGAGTTATCAAAAGTAGAGTGAAGGGCCTCTGGGCCAACAGGGAGAGGGGGAGAGAGATATCAAGAGTCAGGGAGAGACAGAGGGAGAGAGACAAAGGAGAGAGAGATCCAGAGTGAGGGAGAGGGAGAGACAAAGGAGAGAGAGATCCAGAGTGAGGGAGGGACAGAAGGAGAGAGACGAGAGAGGGAGAGTGAGAGAGATCCAGAGGGAGAGGGAGAGGGAATGAGAGGGAGAGGGTGGGTGTACCTGGGAGTCGGAGGAGGTGGCGGGAGATGCAGGCGACGCCGGAGATGATAGTGGTGTTCTGATGGAGATGCAAGTTTTTTTTCTTTGCTTTCTCTTTTGCTGTCTCAATCTCTTCATCCACGCGTTTTTAAAGGCCTGGAAAGGTAAAATTTCACGAGACGAATACTGCTCCATCACGAACGCCAAACTACTCCTTCACGGGCGCGACTCGGCCAAAAAATCGAGTCGGCTCGGCTATGTCGGACGAGTGAACCCGATCCAGGGTTGACTCGGCCGATATGACCGCGTCGACTCGATTTTTCGGCCGAGTCGAGCTACGCTGCGCAAAATCCATGACTCGCGAAACGATCTCGTCTCGGTCGCCCACGTTCCGTTCCGACTGGCCGAGTCGGAACCAGAACGCCCGATACTTTGATCCCTGGTAAAGTAGAGTGAAGGGCCTCTGGGCCAACATGGAGAGGGGAGAGAGAGATCAAGAGTCAGGAGAGACAGAGGTTATCTAGTGTTTTAATCAAATGTGGATGGTAAAGAGTTTAGAACAAGGTTGTATGATGATGTATTAAGTTTATTAGGATTTATTTAGATTTTATTTTCTAATTTTATTGGGTTTAAATGGCTAAAAACGTGAATCTCTTAACGAGTCTGTTTTTTACAATAGTGGGTTTTAATCTTTGAATGAAGTGATTCAGTTCAATATGTTCAGCAACTGGTACCAAAATTTTATAGTAGCTTATGAGAGTTATCTAAATTATTATTTCTATTTCTATTTAATTTTTTTGAAATTTTAATCTAATTGTTTCAATTGTTTTTCAACAGATTAATGGGTTTGTTTTGCAGTCGGGTCGGGTTCAGAATTTAGCGGCTCGGGTTCTGGCAGGCTGGAACAACACAATGTGGGTTGGACTGGGCGTGGGCCTGGCCGGGTGGGCAACAATTTTTAAGTTTTTTCCCTTTTTTTTAAAAACTGCGCTGGCCCAGGCCAGTGGCGGCTCAGGCCATAGCCCACCCGGGTGCGGGTCTGCACTCGGGTCGGGCGCAACAAGACTGCAGAGACCCGCTTTGGGTTTGTGCAGCAGAGCTGACCGACTCTTTTTTTTAGGTGAAATAAATTTTGAAAAATTGTTTAAAAATTATATAAATTAAATAGTATATTTGTACATCATTCTAAGTATTTTATTTAGATTTGAACTTAGCCTGACCGAATAATTCTCGTCTTCTAGGTTGTTGCATTGGCAGGTGGAATGTTATGGAGAAGGAATTGGTTGGACTACCGGTGGATGGAATGCTATTGGAAAAAGGTGCTTTTGTTCCGCTATCGTGCTATGAGGGGCTCAATTTTGATCTTATTGTCCACCAATATCGTCATAAGGTGTACATGATAATATTTATGCCATCTGCGTGTGTAGTATATGAAATCATTTAGCTCCTTTCCACTACATTTAAAAAAAAGAAAAAAAAGAAAAAAGAAAAAGAAAAGAATACTGAACAAGTGCTTCTATCTGTTGGAATCTTCCGTCAATGCTGAGAAGTATTTGATATTTTCTACATTTTATTCCATTTATCTTATTTTTGTGGATTTTTAAGTGTATGGACTCATGAGACATCTTAAACGAGCGTCTTTTCCACTCTTAAAAAAGAAAAAGAATACTGAACACGTTCTTGTATTTGTTAGCTTATTCTGTCAATGTTGAGAAGTATTCTTTCATGCAGCCAGGCCAGTGATAGGCAGCCGTTTGAATGACCATTGCATGATGACCTTTTTTGAGTTTTATAGCTCATTTCAAACTGATGTACCTTTTCTGTATTTTTATAGGTTGCTCTCGAGCAGGGATAGTGGATTGGAGATTGATCGAAGATCAAAATTCTTTGAATCTGCAACAGCCTCATTTGTATTCTCATCAATATGCTCAACAATTCTTAAAACTGAAACAAATATGTTGGGAGACGCAATCATATTAGCTACTTATAATCAGGAGTCCTTTTAAGCTTCATTTTCATAAGTCTAGACTTTGTTCCAGCAGATTTTTGCGCAAAATCATACTTAACTCTGTATGATACAACACCAATCTAATCTCAACTGCAATTTTACCTACCAAAACTTGAAAAAAAAGTCATTTCGGGATTGTCAATTTTGGTTTGGTTAATTTGGTTTTGGTTCATTACAGGTTGTTCAGGTATCCGTGCCAAAAAAAGAATGGCCTGATCCAACAGGCAACACCTAAAAGCCCCACTATCGCTCGCGAGGCATTTTGCCTTTTTTCTTTTGCATCTCTTAATACTTTTCCTGTTTTCATTGGGTAAAAATCTAGAACAGAGTAATCATCAATTAATAATAAGAAATAAGATTTAGTATTACTTTAAAAAGTTAAAACAAAATGAAATGTAAACTACTCGAACTTTACAATGCAAAGGTTATAGATTCACATGTTTCAATCACAATGAAATATTAAAAGTTTTAATTCATGACCTCGACAAAGGAGAAAACTTATTTTGCTTACAAGAATTTAGGATTATTCTTGGAGAAAGAGTCCAAGAGGCTACCACTTGTTTTCCTTCAATTTTGGAGGGATACTGTAATTGGAGATTCACTCTTACAGTTTCGGATTCTAACGGAACGAGGATTTTGGAGAATTATGGTCGGAAAAGGATTTGTGTAAAATGAGAGTAGGACAAGGAATTTATAGATTTGGGGCCAGGATTTTGAGAATTTGGTGATCTGGATGCTGGTGTACAGCTTGAAAGATAAATCAGATAGGGAATTTCATCGATATGGCAATTTCATCGCAGAGACTAATATGTCTTGAATTCCTTACATGACTCCCATCTTGTTTGCAGATGAATCCAGTGCTGAATGAGGGGGATTTAGTTCTAACAAGACTCAAATTTTCAACAATTTGGGAATTTGACTTTGCTTTGAGAGTATATAAGATAGCATTAAGGAAAACTAAGGGCCTTTTGAAACACATAGAAGTGGAATTTTGGTAATTCAATACAAAAAGGTTTTTGTAGTGTGACTATATCAGAAACATTTTGACTTCTGTTGGGCAAACTTGAATGTGATTAGATTGCAGGATTCAAGTTTTGAACGGTTTAACTAATATCCAAATTATGATCTTGATGGTATTAAGTTCCAGGGATTGATTTACACAGTGAACGCTTGATCTAATCCATGTATGTACAATTGAAATCATGAGTTCCTGAATCTCAAGAAAATCGTTTTGTGATGAAAATGAGGGTCTACACTAAAAGTGAAGTTGCTGATGAATTAGAGGCCACTCACATAACAAAGGGGTATACATGGACTTGATGTATGTTCTCACCAGTTTTTGTAAGAACAACTACATAGTCAATAACCTTTCGGAAAATTTCAATGCGTGGATATTGGAGGTAAGATATCTTCCTGCTATGGACTTGGTAGACAAAATTAGAATAAAAATCATGGAGAAAATGCATCAAAGAAAGAAGCTTGCATTAAAATGGAAGGGTGTACTTGTTCCCCTGGCAGAGAGATATGTTAGGGAGCTAAGTAGGCAGAGGTCAAGGTTGGTGTGTTAGAAGGCCAAATGACAACACTGCTGCTTTGGAGAAAAATATATACTTGATTTAGTGAACAAAACTTGCACGTGTAAGATTTGAATAGACTTAGTATTTTGAGGTACAAACTAAAGTTGAGAACTGCAAAGGCATACAAAGTTTACAGGAGTTCAAGATTATTAATGGACATAGTTTTCACTTTTCACATTGCAGTGCTGTGAATTAATATTTGTTATGACAGTTAAGGAATACAATCAGATTCAGAACTAGAATACTATTATAATTAAGAATTACTTGTGACAGATATGAATTTTTATATTCTAAATTTTTCATATTAATATTTATTTTAATGAAAAACAGAGAAACTGAGTGTAAATTTTGGTTCCTAAAGGAACTGAATTTTAACGAACTTGAATCTGACAGTGGCCTATAATATCTATTATAGGATGGACTTAGAAATTTATTGGAGCCAAGAAGAAAGACCAGTGGCAGTGGTCACATATTTATAATTAAGGACGAAAAAGATCTTACAGACCATTGACTTTGGACATTAGCCAAAGGGAGAGAATACCACAGTGGATCAAAGGGGGAGAATACCTCTAAATAATTTAAACTCTGATCAAAACTGACTTTTAACACAGAAAAAATGAGGTACCTAGATAAGAACTTAAGCAAGAGCCAGTATACTACTTATAATTACATTTGAAAATACTCACTATACTACTTAGTAGATTTAAATATTTCACCATACTGACAACATCCAAAATTACATTTGAAAGCAATAGTTGTGATACAAATTGAATATAATGTTTTGGTTTAGTATATTATGCACCATAATCCACTATACTAATTATATAACGGTTGTTATGCACACTTTAACTTGCATTTTAGTAGCAGTAACTGATACGTAGGCTAGGCTCATTTGGCGTGTCCTAATAGCGTAGAACTCCCGGTGGACATTTGATTGTTCTAAGCCTGCTTCGCTTGGGATCAGTTCAGTCCATTCTTCAATCTCCAGTAGCATGCTTCCTTTTGGAGCAACTTTGTAATAATTGACCTAACCAGCAGTGGCAAAAGATGTAACATCTTTTGCCATTGCTGGTTAGGTCAATTGATACATCTTTTGCCATTGCTGGTTAGGTCAATTGGAACAAAGTCGCTCCAAAAAGAAGCATGCTACTGGAGATTGAAGAATGGACTGAACTGATCCCAAGTGAAGCAGGCTTGGAACAATCAAATGTCCACCAGTTCTACGCTATTAGGACAGGCCAAATGAGCCTAGGCTACGTATCAGTTACTGCTACTAAAATACAAGTTAAAGTGTACATAACAACCGTTATATAATTAGTATAGTGGATTATGGTGCATAATATACTAAACCAAAACATTATATTCAATTTGTATCATAACTGTTGCTTTCAAATGTAATTTTAGATGTTGTCAGTATGGTGAAATATTTGAATCTACTAAGTAGTATAGTGAGTATTTTCAAATGTAATTGTAAGTAGTATACTGACTCTTTCTTAAGTTTTTATCTAGGTACCTCATTTTTTCTGGGTTAAAAGTCAGTATTGATCAGAGTTTAAATTATTTAGAGGTATCTCCCCCTTTGATCCACTGTGGTATTCTCCCCCTTTGGCTAATGTCCAACGTCAATGGTCTGTAAGATCTTTTTCGTCCTTAATTATAAATATGTGACCACTGCCACTGGTCTTTCTTCTTGGCTCCAATAGATTTCTAAGTCCATCCTATAATATAGCGGCCACTCTCAGATTCGAAAGTTCGTTAAAATTCAGTTCCTTTAGGAACCAAAATTTACACTCAGTTTCTCTGTTTTTCATTAAAATAAATATTAATATGAAAAATTTAGAATATAAAAATTCCTAACGGTCACATGTAATTCTTAATTATAGTAGTATTCTAGTTCTGAATCTGATTGTATTCCTTAATTGTCATAACAAATATTAATTCACAGCACTGCAATGTGAAAAGTGAAAACTATGTCTATTAATAATCTTGAACTCCTGTAAACTTTATATGCCTTTGCAGTTCTCAACTTTAGTTTTTACCTCAAAATACTAAGTCTATTCAAATCTTACACGTGCAAGTTTTGTTCACAAGTTTTGTTCACTAAATCAAGTATATATCTTTCTCCAAAGCGTCCACTTTAGCAGTGTTGTCATTTGGTCTTCTAACACACCAATCTTGACCTCTGCCTACTTAGCTCCCTAACATATCTCTCTGAACAAGTACACCCTTCCATTTTGATGCAAGCTTCTTTCTTTGATGCATTTCTCCATGATTTTTATTCTAATTTTGTCTACCAAGTCCATAGCAGGAAGATATCTTGCCTCCAATTTTTCGAGAGGTTATTGACTATGTAGTTGTTCTTACAAAAACTGGTGAGAACATACATCAAGTCCATGTATACCCCTTTGTTATGTGAGTGGCCTCTAATTCATCAGCAACTTGTAGGCCCTCATTTTCATCACATAACAGTTTTCTTGAGATTCAGGAACTCATGATTTCAATTGTACATACATGGATGATTAGATCAAGCGTTTACTGTGTAAATCAATCCATTCAAGATCATAATTTGGATATTAGTTAAACCGTTCAAAACTTGAATCCTGCAATCTAATCACATTCAAGCTTGCCCAACAGAAGTCAAAATGTTTCTGATATAGTCACTACAAAAATCTTTTTGTATTGGATTACCAAAATTCCACTTCTATGTGTTTCAAGAGGCCCTTAGTTTTCTTTAATGCTATATTATACTCTCAAAGCAGTCAAAATTCTCAAATTGTTGAAAATTTGAGTCTTGTTAGAACTAAATCCCCACACTGGATCCATCTGCAAACCAGATGGGGGTCAAGTTAAGTAGGGAATTAAAGGCATCTTAGTCTCTGCGATGAAATTTCCACATCGATGAAATTCCCTATCTGATTTATCTTTCAAGCTGTACACCAGCATCCAGATCACCAAATTCTCAAAATCCTGGCCCCAAATCCATAAATCTCTTGTCCTACTCTCATTTTACACAAATCCTTTTCCGACCATAATTCTCTAAAATCCTCGTTCCCTTGGAATTTGAAACTGTTGGAGTGAATCTCCAATTACAATATCCCTCCAAAACTGAAGAAAAACAAGTGGTAGTCTCTTGAACTCTTTTTTTAAGAATAATCCTAAATTCTTGTAAGCAAAATAAGTTTTCTCCTCTGTCGAGGCCATGAATTAAAACTTGTAAACATTTCATTGTGATTGAAACTTGTGAATCTATAACCTTTGAATTGTAAAGTTCGGGTAGTTTATATTTCATTTTGTTTTAACTTTTTTAAGTAATACTAAATCTTATTTCTTATTATTAATTGATGATTATTCTGTTCTAGATTTTTACCCAATGGAAATAGGAAAAGTACTAAGAGATGCAAAAGAAAAAGGCGAAATGCCTTCCGTGCGATAGTGGGGCTTTTAGCTGTTGCCTGTTGGATAAGGCTTCATATAATTTCTACAATTTTTTTTGGCACGGATACCTGAACAAATTTTAATGAACCAAAACCAATTTAACAAAACAAAATTGACAAACCTGAAATGACTTTTTGTTCAAGTTTTGGTAGGTAAAAATTGCAGTTGAGATCAGATTGGTGCTGTATCATACAAAGTTAAGTATAATTTTGCGCAAAAATCTGCTGGAATAAAGTTTAGACTTGTGAAAATGAAGTTTAAAAGAACTCCTGATTACAAGTAGCTAATATGATTGTGTCTCCCAACATATTTGTTTCAGTTTTAAGAATTGTTGAGCATATTTTCTAAGATATGATGATCAACACTTACATCTAATTGATGAGAATACAAATGAGGCTGTTGCAGATTCGAAGAATTTTGATCTTCGGTCAATCTCCAATCCACTATCCCTGCTCGAGAGCAGCCTATAAAAATATAGAGAAGGTACATCAGTTTGAAATGAGATCTAAAACTAAAAAATGGTCATCATGCAACGGTCATTCAAAGGGCTACCTATCACTTGCCTGGCTGCATGGCTTATAAGGACAGCAATATAAATGAAAAATGTGATGTTCCTGGAACACAAAGGGCATCACAAAATTTGCATTTATGATTGAAAAGATAATATCAATAATATTTAAAAAGGAAACTGCATGAGTATCGTGAGAAGTGCATATCATAACATTCCTTGTATGTGGCAACATGATTCTTGCACTTAAATAGCTAGCTATTAAAATAAAATAAATGAAATAAAAATGTTGCAAATAGTGAACACTTCTCAGCATTGATTGAATAAGCTAACAGATATAAGAACTTGTTCAGAGTTCCTTTTCTTTTTTAACAGTGGAAAAGACGCCCGTTTAAGATGTCTCATGAGTCCATACACTTAAAAATCCACTAAAATAAGATAAATGGAATAAAATGTAGAAAATAGCAAAACTTCTCAGCATTGACGGAATTTGCACTTGTCCAGTAGTGTGTGTGTTTAAGCAGTTGAAAGGAAACCCGAGTAAGATGCCTCCAAGTCCAAACATCAATTAATCCATACAACAAGAATCTAAAGGAAACAAATGGGGGAAAAGAAAATTAATCCCCAAAACGAAAATTAAGGATTCAAGATCCTAAAGGAGGAAAAAGGAAAAGAAAATTTAATTTTCTACCTATAATTTATACAATATTTTCTATTGTCATTACCCCAAAACCTTTTCAAAAATATAATAACAGAAAAAAGTTTTTATGGGGAAAAGAACAAGAAGATAAATGAAATCACAACTCATCTTTTCAATTCTCGCTAAAATAAATTAAAAAAAAAAACAACATAGACAGAAGGAGATCCTCTCTGACAGATCTCAGAAAAAGCAAAAAACTCAGCTAATGATCCTCTAAATAGTAAAAGAAAATATCATCATGAATATAATAATAATAATAATAATAAGGCATCACAACTCTCATGAAATTTTTTTCTCGCCCTAAGTTCTTCGGGATCAAGAAACAAGAAAACAGAAATTTAATCTCACAAGAAAATTTAAGCTAAAATCTTCAATACATTAGAATACGAAAGAACTCAAAAATCGAAATCCTTCACTAAAATCTTCACTTAAAACCTTTTCGCTTCCAATCCTTCAAAAACTCTGGGAAAAGAAAAGAAGCTAACCCAAAAATTGGGGAAAAATATTTTTAAAGAATGGGCTGCATGAAAGAACGCAAGAAACCTTCCAATGCGGTGACAAACATGAATTCAACTAAAATTGATCAGGGGAGAGAGCTGACACGTTTGATACCTTGAGTTCGAAGGAGCGAGGGTTTTTCTAGAGAGAAAGAGTGGGGGTTTAGAGAGAAAGGGGAGCAGTGAAGAGAGAGGAGACGAAGCGCGAGAACAGTGAGGGAGGGTAGAGAAAATGAGGATACTTTTAAACAGCAGACCAAGAAACGAACCCCCTTCCCCCATTTTAAAGAGGTGAAGTCGTGGTCACACTGTGGTTGGATCAGTTGTGGTCTGTGAAAGAATTAACTATTTTTAGAAAAAGGGAATTTTTAGTGGAACCGCATTTAGTAAAATTTAATTAGGAAGAACCTCAATTACATCTTCAGCCTTCATGTTTTTTTTTGGCGCTAGATTGCAATTACGGGGCTGTTTGGTTGCAAGGAAGTGGGCGGAAGTAAAGAAATAGGGAAGTATAATTGCTCACTTCTCTATCTATCCAAACACCGGAAAAGGAAAATAAGAAAACTCCTTTTCTTTTTCTCTTTTCTCTTTTACACAATCATTTCCTCACTTCCAGAGTGCTACAGTTAATTTTGTGGTCATGTAAATCTCATTTGTAATAAGTTGCAGTACAAGACAGTTAATTTTTTGATCATGTAAATCTCACTTGAACTCTAATCACAGTCCATTTTTTATTTTTCTTAATTAATTTTTATTTTTATTTTATTTTAGGTCAACTTTGTGGTCAACTTTCCACTTTCACTTTCACATTACCATCCAAACACCGGAAAAGACAAAACATTTTTCAAACCACACTTCTCAACAACATCCAAACACTGGAAAACTTATTAACCAATTCTCAAGTTCCAAAGGGAATTATTACCACTTCTTCAATTCCTCACTTCCTCACTTCCACCCTTAACCAAACAGGCCCTACGTGTTTAACTGGTGATTTAATCACAAAAATACAAAAATCTATAATACCCCCAGTTTAACTTTTAACTGCGACCACGATCGCAACTTAAAGCGTTACACAACTGTGATTTTGTGAGAACTGTGACTTCGGGACTGCGACTTTATAAGAATTTTGTGAGAACTGAAACATAAACTTTGTGAGAATTGTGACTTTGTTCGCAGTCTTCATATAAAGGACTCGACCATGAGTCATAGTCCTCACATAAAAAATCTCATTTTCATGTTTTTATTTTTTTAGAGTTCTTATGAGGATTGCGACCATGATCGCATTCCTCATGATCATAGTTGCAATCCTCATGGTCGCAGTCCTCATGAGGACTGTGATGTGTAACTACCTTTTAAAATCCTAGCTCCCCCAAAATTGAAATCAACTCAGAGTCGCAGTCCTTGAGTCCATTCCTCACATAAAAAGATTGTGAGCATTTTAACATCATCCAGCAAAAACCAAATCAAAAACTCAAATCTTAGACTCAAATCATCACGCTAACAAACACGAAAACGATCAAATCCATCACGAGATGATTGATGAAGAAGATCAGCGAGATCCGTGAAGATGACGAAGAAAATGGATGAAACAAAGCCAAAAAGATAATTTAATCAATCAGATCTGAAGAAAGTAAAATTGAAAAAGAGAAATATGAGTTAGCAGAGTCCAACTTGAAATAGACCATGTGGCTGATGTGAATTGAGGCTAAGGCGAAAATAAAATTGTAATTGAGATTTTTTCTAAATTAATTGAAAAGAGAGGAGTTCAAAGCCAATTTTCTGTTTAGAAAATGGAAAATTCCTCATTTCTCGTTTTTCCTTGTATCATGCATTATTTTATGGACCAAGCGCTTCTGGTTCTGATAACCACCCAATGCGGTTAGTGGTGTTGTGTCCCTGCGGATTGCGCCAATAGGGAAGTGGTGATTTGACGTGTGGATTGCGCCACTGGGGTCTGGTCACTCGGGTTTGGTGTGGGTTATTAATTGGGTGCAACATAGTGCCAGCTTTTTGGCCCGGTTTGAAATCAAAATGTTATGCTAATATCTTTCATGTCTTTTTATAGCTTCGAGAGAAGTTATTAGTTTTTTTTCCCTAGGAAATCATTGCACACCAAAATCAACTGGCGACCACTGAGAAGCAAACTCAGGATGTGACCAGTGACCACAATGGTTAGAATTAAATATATTATAAATATGTCGCTGGCGAAATGCTGACCTGTGGGGAGCAAGCTCTTAACGAACCCAAAACCACCACTCGGCCACATGTGCTAGACAAGAGATGTCATTAATTGTTGATGATATTTACTAGCCATGGCTTTTATGAAAATTCGGTTGATATAAAGTTTTGTAAAATATTCTTTCATTGAAAATTTTCACATATGCATGAATTACCTTAAAAAAGTCCTAAGATTAAAAAGAGGGCGTATTTACAAGTGAAAGTTGATTGAATAATTATTAAATACTTGATAATTTTTCGTATAATTATGTGTTCAAATCAGATTTGGATGATCGTTTAAGATAAAACAAAAATATATATGTTTTGATTCCTGTGGACATGAATGATTCAAATATCATCATTTACGAAATCAAATTCGTTTGATTTCCCAGTGAACATTCAGTATATGCATTTACGTATTTAAATTTTTGTTACTATGTGCACAGATATGGTACATAGATATATCAATTTTGCTTTGGAGCCGAGATCTGAGCTACAAAATTATAGAATTCACTTTAGCACCCTCCTGCATAAAAGCATCAGCTGTTAGCCTAAAGATATCAAAGCTCAGAATTAAGGAAAATGGAAGCAAGAGAAGCCTGAACAAAATTTCAATCTCTACTCGTCCCCAGCTCATAGTTTATGGAGAAAACAACCTTTCTAAACACGCAACACAAGTTACACAACGTAGTTGATCTAGAGAAGTTCTTATGGTTTCAGCTTTTCACCACAAAGAGGGACGTCCACACGCATATCTCCAAATATTTTGCCTTAATCCAGAGAGAGGAGGGGGGATACATATACTCTCCATAACAAAATCGCCACGAGCTTAATGATTTCATATACACGCGCAAATGGCATAAATATTATCATGCACACTTTGTGACGATAATGGTGGTCAATAAGATCAAAATTGAGCCCCTCATAGCACGATAGCAAAACAAAAGTACCTTTTTCCAATAGCCTTCCATCCACTGGTAGTCCAACCAGTTCCTTCTCTATAACATTCCACCTGCCAATGCAACAACCAAGAAGACGAGAATTATTGGGTCAGGCTGAGAGTTCAAACACTATCAAGATACCATACGCCTAGAGAGAGAAAACTACGTACCATGTCTTTAATGTTTTTATCTTCTTTGACACCACCTATAGCGAATAGTGAATTGCCAAGGACTGCTGCGGCAGTGTACCCTCTTCCAGACTTCATTGGTTCCCCCATCACCCAAGAATTCAAGCGAGGATCAAATGTTTCGTTGCTGGAAACCATCTTTTCCCCATCATAGCCTCCCACACAATATCTAATTAAGAAATTTGCAAGCAATTTATAGCAAGAACATCAGAAAAAAATTCTTGATTAGTGTTCCTTTTTGAATGGTAAGACTAAGAATCTAAGATAAAGAGGACTTACAATTTCTAGTTAAAAACTGTCACTGAGTGACAACCCCATCTGATGTTCATGCTTGGAACTTCAGTCCAAGTGCCTTCCCGCAAATCTTTCCACTGACCTGCAAGGAGAGGGCATCCTCTCAATCATAACACTCTAAACTTTTGTGACTGGCTATAGGATATAATTTCTGGATTAGTTTTGTATAAGAACCTCAGTCCATAGAGAAAAGTTACAAATAAAATTTGTTGATTGTTTAACTATTGTTATATTATTGTTTAAAAAATAGATGAGAGTATTAGTTCTATCTAACAAAGTTGCATACACAATAAGTATACATCACAATTAGGTGAGAACTTTGATGAATTGCAAGGAACCAATACACAATGATCAATTAAGTTGGAAATATGGATAGGTTCTGATGACCAATTTTCTTGGTCTCATGAAAATCTCGGCATCAATCACATGGTCCTCAAGAATTATTTTATGCATCCTGTCACCTAGCTCGAAAAGAACATGCTAAATGATCAAGCTTCCCAGCTTAGTGAGCAATGAGTGATGATTCCCATATGAATCTTGCACTTTTAGTAACTTTCCTCATGCTTATCACTTAATCCTTTCAAAAAATAAGTAGTTCTCTCTCAGCTCTATGTGCAAAATTGTATGTACTTTTCATTGTGCAATAAACTTGACATCCAGAAACTATACTGGTAGTTTATTTTATATACTTCTTAAAGTGCTCTTGCTTTCATATCACATGCTAACATGTCCCTATGCCCACAACCAAATGTGCCCTCATTCAAATGGAAGTACTAATACGATTTAAAAATCTCACAGTGCAAGGGATAAGGTAGTATTTTGTAACTAGATTACTAGTATTTCTATGCATGTGGGAGATATTTAATGGGAATCGACAATTACACATAGGCATTGTCAAAATTATTTTATTTTATTCAATTATAGTATTGATGGTGTTTGAACAAAGTTACCATTCAATAACGTCATTGTTATTTATACCCAAATGGATAAAAATATAAATGGAAATGTATTTAACATTAGTGGAAGTAATATTTGCCAAAAAATTTAAAAGAATAATGGTAGCAAGCTTGTAGTATCAACATTACAATACAACTAAAATCCACAGAGAAGCAAACTGTCGCAAAACACAATAGCAAATTAGGACAATTGATAATTGGAGAAGAACAAGGGAATCGAGCCTCTCACCCACTTTTGCAACTCACTCACAAAATATTTAGAATGTTAAGCAAATCACCATGCTAAACAAAAGTTTTTCTTAATAAACTAAATATCATATTATCCCCAACAAATTAGTCCACAAGTCCTATATATAGGAATAACCACACACACAACACGTGCAACTACAAATAAAACTTAAAATATAATAAAACATAGCCTAAAGCAAATAAAAGATCCACCATGGACTTGGACTAAAGTCTTGCGTCTCCTGCGAAAATGTCTTCCAAGCCCCTATAGAATCCCCTTCAACTCTCCCCGCCTTTTGAAACATTCGCCTCTGGTGAATGGCGAATGTGGTAATCGCCAAGCAAATTCGGTTGAGCTGCATGATCTCCTCGACCGGTAACCAAATGCAATCTGACTCGAGCTGTTTATGCCACGAACTAGGTATCACTGATATCCTCTGTAGAGAAATAGAAACCCTCAAAGGAAAAAAAACTTTTTTATTCATAGGAGAAAGTACAAAGTATATATAGAAGATAAGGTGGGTATATGGGTAACTCAATACCATGGTTCACAGTCGCGGTCTCGGTCGCCGACTCGGCGGGCACTGAGACGGATCGGTCTCGACGACTCGGATTGGTATCGGGCGATACGTGCAAAACGCTACATAGAAAGCTCAAAAATTCTGAAAAAATCACGACAAATCTTAAAAAAATGTAGATATCCACATTCATGTATCACATGTCCAAAATTTATCACCTAGCACACTAAACATAAAGCGAAAGCATAAATACACGCGTCATCGGTAGAAGCATATCAAAATACATACACAATATAGTAAATTGCACAAATTACATTCATAAATACATGCTAATGTAGTTATTTCCACATTGAATTGCGATGAGGTACAAAATCATCATAATGCTGAGTCGACCGAGTCAACTCCGATTCTCGGCCGAGTCGGTCTCCTCTGAGTTGAGTCGACCGACTCGTGACTCGGACTCGTCTCGGAGCGGACCGAGACAGATACGACTCGGCCGACTCGTCTCCGACTCGGCCGAGTCTTTGAACCGTGCTCAATACCCAATAACCCAATAATAACCCAACTTAACACTTCCCCTCAAGCTGGAGCTTAGAGATCTAACATGCTCGCTAGTTACATAGGTTAGAAAACACTGAGGTGAGAGTTTTGGGGAGGAGATCAGCCAACTACTTTGAAGACGGTATGAATTAAAACGTAACTACCTTTTTTGTCCAAGCATCCCTGACAAAATGATAGTCAATCTCAATGTGTTTGGTCCTTTCATGGAATAGCGCAATGTAGATGGCAGACTGATTATCACAATGCATAGGCATGAGCCCAGGTTGTCTGAAATCAAGCTCCATAAGTAGATTTTTTAACCACTCAATCTCGCATATTGTATGAGCCATAGCTTTATATTCAGCTTCTGCACTCGAGCGAGATACATCTCTCTTTTTGCTCCTCCAAGTCACCAGATTTCCTCCAACAAAGGTGCAATACTCAGTGGTAGACTTCCTATCTCCTCCGTCACTGGCATAACCTGAATCCAAATATCCAGAAATACATACATGCTCATATTTTTTGCAAACTAAACCTTTTCCTAGATAACTCTTAATATAAACTAGAATCCTCGTCGCAGCTAACCAGTGCTGGGTCAATGCATGAATCTACTCAGTACCCCCACAACAAAGGTTATATCTGGCCTAGTAACCGTGAGATATATCAACTTCTCAATCAATCTTCTATATCTTCCTGGATCATCAAGTGTATGACTGTCATTAAACTATAAATCCACATTAGCTTCCATTGGAGTAGTAGCTGGCTTCCAACCCAAAAGTTTTACTTCCTCAAAAAGATTCAGAGCATACTTTCGCTGGGAAAGAAGTACACTGTGTTTTTGATATGTAACATCAATTTCCAGATAGTATGAACGTTCCATGTCTTTGGTTACAAAATGACGCTTAAAATACTCTTTAATCTCTAATAGCCCAGCTGAATCACTACCAATCAGCAAAATGTCATCAACATAAACAGTCAGAACTATGATGCCAGACTTTGTGCGCTGAATGAAGACAGAATGATCTGAATGACACCGGTGAAAATCAATACTAGACATGGTAAGACTGAACTTCTCAAACCACGCCCTTAGACTCTACTTGAGTCTATATATGGCTTTCTTAAGACGACAGACTTTTGTCTCCCCCTGAGCAACTTAGCCTGGAGATTATTCCATATATACTTCCTCCTGAAGATTCCCATATAAGAAAGCATTATTAACATCCAGTTGGAATAATGGCCATGACAGGTTAACGTAAATGGAGAACAAAATTCTGATAGAATTCATCCTGGCAATTGCTGAGAATGTCTCAAATAGTCGATATCATATGTCTAAGTATAGACTTTAGCCATGAGCCGGCCTTATATCTATCCACAGGTCCATCTGGACGGTACTTTAAAGTAAAGACCCAGTGACAACCAACAACAACAGCACCTGATGGTGCCGAAACTAACTCTCAAGTTTTTCTAGAAGTAAGAGCTTCCATCTCTTCATCCATAGCATGCTTCCAGGCAGGTACTAATAAAGCATCTGTATAAGACGAGTATAGACTCAGAAGACAAAGATAAGATAAACTGATGAAAAGAGAGGTTAAGATCATAAGAAATAAAATTCAAAATAGGATTAGTAGTGCAAGACTGTTTACCTTTTCAGAGGGTAATGGGAATATCAAGATCAGATGGAGATGCTGATGGTGGAGGAGATGAACCGTCTAATGGAGAGGGGTTAGCTGGAACTGGTTCGGAGGTAGGAACCTTTGGGCGATGAGTGTAGACATATCTAAAATCTCGAGCTGGCTTGGGTGCAGGGGGATCTGGAGATTTTACTGGCAGTACTGGTGAAGGAACAGTAGAAGCAAGTGTAGGTAATGGCACAGACAGTGAAGGAGGAACAATTTTAGGTATATTGACAGGAACCTGTGGAGAGAAATATAGAACAAACCCAAAGAACGTAATATCAGCAGACACTAAATACTTCTGTGGAGAGATTATAGCATCGGTGCCCTTTTTGTGTTCTGTGCTACCTAACAAAGACACACTTTATAGATTTAGGAGATAACTTATTTAGTTCAGGAGACAAGTCTTGAACGAAACAAGTGCAACCAAAAGCACGGGGAGTCATGAAGAAAAGTGTTTTGTTAGGAAAGAGATAAGAAAATGGAGACTTTTAATCAAGAACAGAAGAGAGCATTCTATTAATCATATGATAAGCACTTAATACAGCATCAGACCATAAATATTTCAGAATACTCATATGAATTATTATGGTTCTAGCAACATCCAGAATGTGTCTATGTTTGGTTCATCAACTCTATTTTGTTAGGATGTATGAGAACAAGAGGTCTGATTAATAATCCCATTTTTGAAACAAAAAATAGATGCATCTTTTTTAACATACTCCAATGCATTGTCAGTATGAAGTACTAGAAATGAAGTAGAAAATTGATTTTTTTATTTTATTAAAGAAAAGTACAATAACACTGGAGACTTCTGGCCTCTTTTAGGAGATACAATCATGTCATGTGAGAGAAGTCATTAACAAAGAGCAGAAAATATCTAAAATCCTTAATAGAGGGCAGACAACTAGGACCCTAGAATCATAATGAACCAACTTAAATGCAGAACTACTACGATTATTGACTCGACTCTGAAAGATAGCACGATGATGCTTACTTAACTTACAGGACTCACAATCTAAAGAAGAAACAGAGGACTTAACAGGAATACAGATCGAAACTTTTGCATCGAAGGATGACCTAAACGCCAGTGCCAAAGTAAAACAGGATTAGGTTGACCCTGCAATCAAGCCAGTAGGAGTCACTCAATCTTCTAAATAGTATATGCCTCCTCGCTCATGTCCCGAACCAATACTCTTTCAAGTCAACAGGTTTTGAAACACACAATAAGAAAGAAAAAAGGTTATTTTACAGTTATTATGCTTAGTAAACTGGCTGATAGATAATAAACTAATAGAAAATTATGGAACATATAGGACATCAGTAAGGGTTAATGATGGAGTAACTTGAACTACCCCATTTTCTAATACAGGAGAATGTGTACCATCAACAATTTTAACAGAGGGGTGGACACGTGACAAATTAAATGAAACAATCTCTTGTTTAATACCTGTCATATGAGATGAGGCTCCTGAGTCTTTTGAGGAGAGACAGTATAGGCGGGCATGCCTGAAGCAGATGGATGAGTCGCTGAAAGATCATTTTGAGAAAACTCTACCTATCAAAGCCCATCATACTCTTTCTGTGACGGTTGTCTTTCTGTGACAGTACAACCGTGAAGAGCCAAGAATAGCAGATGAAGAACTCTGAGGAGTACCGTATGGGACATAAGGACCAGAATCAGATAGCTTTGCCCACTCAGGTCGACCAAATTTCTCTCAGCATTTTTAAGAGATGTGATTATTACGTCTACAATACCTACATTACTGGGAGTCTTTCTTAGAGGCACTCTATCTGCCTCCATAAGATCCACGTCCACCTCCAACTAATCCACATCCGCGTCCTCCAAAATCGCAGCCACGACCACGATTTCTACCACGATCAGAAATCATGGTAGACTGGATGGTGCAGATGAAACATCAGATCCAGTAGAGACCCGCATAACTCACGAGAACGTGGCAGTCAATGTCAGAATACTATCGCCTCCCAGTATTTGATCGCGCACTTGGGTCGTAGTGTTGGACTCAAAACAAATAGAAACTTCGACACCACTAGATCCTGACGATATCCCCTCAGTATCATCGCATCAGTAACAACAGGCTGATGTATCTCTAACTCATCAATCAGACGTTTGAGTTCTCTATAGAACTCGGGCACAAATTTGTCGCCCTGTTTGAGCTTAAACAGCTCATAAATCTCAAACACTCTCAAGGGGTTCTATTGCCATACATCACCTTTATTGTATCCCACATCTCCTTAGCATTAGTCAAGAACCTAACACTTCCACTAATCTTCTCCTCTAGATTGTTGAGAAGCCATGTATCATAGAATAATCTTCAATAAGTCACGTCATATAAGTAGGATCTGTAGTAGCAGGTGGAGTTTAAAGTAGGTGTGCCAAGTTCTGGATGCCAATGAATATACGGTACACCTGCGTCCATAACAAGTAGTTGGATCCATTCAACTTCACCGTAGTCCCTGACATTGTCTTGAGAACAGAAGTCTTAACCATCGGAGAGGAGATCATAGTAGAAGATGAACATATAGCCTCAGACATAGTAGCAGTTAAATAAAGCACCACAAAAAAGCCAGTAGTAGAGTGAATAGCCAGTAAGGAAGAAATAAGCAACTCAATTACCAGATGAAAGCATAAATAGGCAGATTAGTATCAAGAAAACAATTTATCAACCAGAAAAGTCTTGTAGAGCATCTAAATAGCCAGAGCAGATATAAAAAAACTGATTTTTATGTAGTAAACAGATCATATCTCACTAGATAGGGCATGTTGGGCATCAAAAGAACCAGATCAGATTTAAAAATCTGATTTTATGTAGGAAACATATCAGATCTCAAAAATATGCCTTGTAGAGCAAGAAAAGAACCAGAATAGCTAAAAAAAACTGATTCTGTAGTGATGGTGGCACTGTTAAGGGAAGGCGACATTACTGGAAGCCCTTGGAGGGGGCGGCGGCACTGCTGGAGGCCCTAGGAGGGGGTGGCAGCACTACTAGAAGCCCTTGGAGGGGGCGGTGTTGGATGGAGATGATGGTGGAGGTAAAGGAAGAAGGAATTTGAGGAAAGGAAGAAAGGAGCTGGTGGATTTGAGGATTATGATTCTTTGGCTCTGATACCATGTAGAGAAATAGAAACCCTCGAAGGAAAAACTTTTTTATTCATAGGAGAAGATACAAAGTATATATAGAAAATATGATGGGTATATGGGTAATAACCTAATACCCAATAACCCAATAATAACCCAACTTAACATCCTCCATCGACAGTCGAGACGATCTCATCCTCTAAAATATCCTCAATCTCCTCAATGTGATGTCTCCTCGGTGGTGGTGGTGGATACACTAAAAAAGATTGCGGACCTGCAGAAGTCGATAAAGGTGGATCAGAAATAACAACAGGGTAGTCAACTATAGTGCGGTAGGGAGTCAGACCTCGACATCGAAAATTGAATTGATTTCCAGCTCTCAGGGAATCTCAAGCTCATAAGCATTGAAACCAAACTTCCTCAAAACTCTATACAGACCTATACATCGAGCATGAAGCTTCTTTAAAGTTCCTTGAGGGAACCTCTTTGGGCGCACTCTAACCATCATCTCATCTCCTACTACAAATTTCTGCAATCGCTTGTGTAAATCTGCAGTAGACTTATAATTATCATTGCTAACTACTATTTGCCGATGAATGTAATCATGCAAATCATGCAAATAATATGCAAATGACTCAGCTGAGGCACTAGGCCAATCACCTATGGGAAAGGGAGGAAGGTCTATAGGATTTCTGGGCTTGTACCAAGTGACTATCTCGAATGGACTAAAACCAGTAGACCTATTGACCAAACTGTTATATGCAAACTCTGCCACAGATAAGACCATATAGCATGAAGTCAAATGTTCACCCACTAGATACCAAAGTAAATAGACTCCGATTTACCACCTCAGTCTGACCATCAGTCTGTGGATAGTAAGTCATAGAAAATTTAAGTGCAGTACCCATTTTCTTCCAAAAGTTCGCCAAAAATGACTCGTGAAACGATCATCTCTGTCATAAATAATAGAATTAGGAAGACCATGCAAACGAACCTCTCTAAAAAAACCAAGTGTGTGACGCTGAGGCATCCACAGTCTTGCTGCAGGGAATGAAATGTCCCTTCTTGAAAAAAACCTATCCATCACAACAAAGATCGAATCGTGCTTCCTAAGTGTGCAATGGAGAACTAAAATGAAGTCCATACTGAGATGCTCCCAAGGTGCAAAGGGAATGGGTAAAGGTGTATAAAGTCTCGTGTTATGCTTCTTACCCTTAGAAACTGACACACTCAATAATGTGACACAACCCTAGCAACATCGCGCTTGGCACTTAGCCAATAGAATCTTCCTCCACCAAAATAATGGTCTTATCACAACCAAATGTCTGGCAACCCCTCCTGCATGCATCTCCCAAATCAAATGATCACGCAAAGAAGTGTTGAGAATGCATAAACAGGAGCCCCTGGACAACAAACATCAACAATGGTAAACCCTCAACAATGGTAGGTGGATCCTGAGTCAGAGATGTATATATCTCATCAAAGTTCCGACAAGTAGGATACTCATGTATGAGACACTCAAATCTATTCACATTTGCACTCAACGACTATAAAGTCCAAAGCTACTCAATGCATCAACAACCTTATTATCCACACCAGGACAATGTTGAGCACAAAAGTGTACTCTTGAATAAACTCAAGCCACTTAATGTGTCGGTTTCCAACTCTCTTATGACAATTTGATGTAACGGAGGGCTTAATAGTTAGAGTATAGAATAAATTCTTTTAGTAGCAAAAAGTGACACAAATGACGCAAACTTTGCACTACCGCATAAAGCTCTTGATTGTAGACATCTTAGAGTTGTTTAGCCGCATTCAACTTCTCACTAAAGAAAGCGACATGATGACTCTCTTGGCTCAACACTCTACTTATACCTACACCAAATGCATTAGAAGCTACCTCAAATACTTTCATGAAATTAGGAAAGCGAAGGACCAAGGCAACAATCAATTTCTCTTTAATTTCTTCGAAAGCCTTGGTAGCAGATTTAGTCCATTTGAACTCTAATTTCTTAAGACACTCAGTGATCGGAACCATAATAGTACTAAATCCCCTAGCAAACCTCTTACAAAAAGTGGCTAGACTATAAAAACTCATGGCGTCATGAATCGTACTCGAAGTAGGCCACTCTCTAATGACATTTACTTTGTTGAGATCATCTGCTACTCCGTCTCTATACACGATGAACACTAGAAAGTGGACAGAAGGAGACAAGAATGCACACTTCTTCAAATTGACAAACAACTACTCCCTACAAAGTGTCTTTAAAATTCGAGTCAAATGAAAAAGGTGATCCTCCTGGGTTTGGCTAAAGACGAGAATGTCATCAAAATAGACAACAACAAACTTAACTAAAAAATGACACAAAATCTGGGTCATGACTCATAAACGTGCTAGGTGCATTTGACAGACCAAAGGGCATGACCAACCACTCATATAACGCGTCCTTAATCTTAAAGGTAATCTTCCACTAATGACCCTCGCAGATATAAATCTGATAATATCCATTACTAAGATCAATCTTCAAGAAGATGTAAGATCCGGCCATCATGTCTAATAGATCATCTAGGTATGGGAAACCTATACTTAACGACAATCCTATTAATGACACAGCTATCCATGCACATCCTCCAGCTACCATCCTTCTTAAGGTGTGAGTAACACGGGCATGACACAAGGACTCAAACTCTCTCTAATAAAGCTCTTTCACAGTAACTTATCTACATGTCTCCTCAACTCAGCGTGTTTGATAGGGTTCATTCTATATTGGGCAAATTAGACAAACTAGACGCTGGCACAAAATCTATGACAAATTAGGCAAATTAGACAAATTAATACAGGACACAATAGGAAATTATGGCAATTGATAATTTGGAGATGAATAAGGGACTCAGGTCTCTCGCCTACTTTTACAATTTACTCACAAAAGATTTAAGATGTTACGCAAATCATTATGCTAAACAAGAGTTTTTTTATAAACTCAATATCATATCATCCCCAACAAACAAGTGCACAAGTCCTATATATAGGAATAATCATATGCACAACATGTGCAACTACAAATAAAAATTAAAACACAATAAATCATAGCCTAATACAAATAAAATATCCATCATGAACTTGGACTCAAGCCTTGCATCTCCTGTGAAAATATGTCTTCCAAGTCCCTGTAGGATTCCCATCACAAAACATGGACAAGTTTCAAGTGATTAAAAGGTCCCATCATTAAATAGTACTACGAACATTAATAAGTTCTAAGTTCCAAAGCACATAGAAGCATTAAGTGAATTTTAAAAGAGAGATTACTAAAAAAAGATGCTACTCTTTACACATACACAGAGAGGAAAGAGACTATTATCACTAGGATTTTATTCCACATAGATAGCTTTTTTTTATTGAGACAAAATGAAAAGACTATCTTACTTCGCAAATCCGAGCTTGCGTCGAAAATGCTCCTCAGGATTCGATTTTATCATCAATCCACTCACTGTTCACGAAGAAAGAAAAGGGAAAGAAATAGATCTCTGTGCTTTTATATGTTTTCCGTCTTCATTGCCTAGCAGTGAATTTATTTATCATTTTGAAGTAGCATGCAATAATAAGTATACACAGGTTATGTAATAAAAATAATCTAAAATAGAATATTGATATATTGTAGCAATACTGCCCAAGACCAAAACGGCATGGAACACACAACAATATACTTATTGTAGTGAAATTAAAAAGAGAACTAAATAAAGAATAAAGATAAATGGTAGTGAAAATCTAACCACAAGTATGCATTTCCATCATATTTGTTGCGCGCGGTACAACAACCAGCGAGGAACCCAATAGATGCAATAGAGAAGTACTCTAAGAATAACAAGAATAAAAAACAAGAGAGAAAGCAAACATAATATTTAACGAGGTTCGGCAATTTGCCTACGTCCTCGGGGCAAGGGAGAGAGATTTTATTGATTCAATAACCAATGCAATTTGTACCTTACATACAATTCAAGAAGGCTTTGCCCCTTTATTTATAGCCAAAGAGACCCCGGAATTTAGGAAACCTCAATTGAATTCGTCTCCAATTCGGAAATGAAATTCGAATCCTGAAAGGAGAGACAGATCCGCGCCCAGATACGCCTGTGGGTCGACCGAGCGATCGACCGACACAATCATCCGGTCGACCGGTCCGTCGATCGTGTCCAATCGAGAGTTCATCATACCAGTCGGTCGACTGAGCGATCGATCGTTCTCCTACTACGGTCAACCGGTCGGTCGACTGAGCTATCCTGTGCAAGTTTGTGCACACCGGTCGACCGGGCGGTCGACTGGTCCCTGTTGCTGGCTTGATATAAGCTTCGTTCTCGCGCCATTCTCACTCCTTTTGGCTTCCGATCTCTGCATTATGCATCTTGATGAGTTTTAAAAAAACTCCATAACTTTTTCTTGTTCTTGTTATTCTTGGGGTACTTCTCTACTGCATCTTTTGGGTTCCTCGCTAGTTGTTGCACCGCGCACAACAATTGGTATCAGAGCCATGCCCCGAACTTAGTCGTGTGTGTGGGTGATGTTCGACGATGTAAGATCCCTTAGTGGCACGCAAAGGCGTAATGGGCCTGATCACCCCAATGGCGTAAAAAGGCGCAGTGGGCCCTATAAAGCTAGTTAGGCTCTCGAGAATTTGACAGTGGTGTGTATGACACTGTTGGTAAGCTCTGATACCACGCGGAGGGGAAAAAATGTATCTCGATAGAGCATTTGATCTTCCGGTGTGAAGATAGTTGAGCTTGCGGTGAGACTCTTTGTTTGAGGGGGGATTGTCAGGATTTGGGTCGAACAAATAGTCCCACATCGGCTAGACGTGGGGATAGTCATGGGTATATAAGAATTTGGGCAACTCAACCTAGAAGGCTAGTCTTTTGGGATGGTGCCCCAAGTCCTTCATCTTTCACTTTCTAGTTAGCAAATGGATTAGTTAAAGGAATTACTTTATTTTCACTTTTGCAAAGACTTTATTTGCGGTTTGGGAAAGTGAAAAATGTGATTTACATGCTTTATAAACTATTCCCCTTGCCAAACAGACCCTAGAGTAGAAGTTATGGAAGTAAGCGAGTGTTTGGCAAGTGGAGTTCTAGGATTTAGTGTCTTGGAAGAAGAGAATTTGAAAGGAGTTAGGAATTAAGTTTTTGTGGTTGTTTGGTTGGAATTAGATTAAGGTAGAGTTAGGAGTTGAGATAGAGAGAAAGAGACAGAGGCTAATTCCAACCTTTTGGTGGAATTAGCAACTCTTGAATTGGGTGCTTTTCGAGGTGGTTTTGGGGGGTGGTTTTAATCTAATCATCATGACTTTTTATCTTTTGCCAATTTTTGACCGTTTGGCAAGAGTTAGTAAGGATTAACTCAATTACTGAGCTAACTCTTCTTGCCAAACAAGGCCTGATTCCTGTGATTCTTATAGAGAAATTCTTGTGATCAAATTTGTTTCTTTTTTCCTTTTGGCATCTTTTTTTTTTTTTTTTGGCTTCAATGCCTTGATTGATGGATACAAGTTGACAGATACTTCATCACTAAAATAGACTGAATGCATATCCAAAACCGTCTCCACGATTAAAAAAAAAAAATCCCCTATTCTTAATTGACTATTTAGATTGTTCCTATTTTGTTTTTGTCCAATCTCTTCTTTGCGCCCTGGTTAGGCAATACAAAGTTTTCATGGTGCAGTTTACATATAGATGCAGGATAGAGGAATGCATTGAGAAGAACAACACATCTAGCGCTGAAGATGCGTGTCATCTCATAGAGTGCCCATTTCCACCAAAACATTTGGTAAATTTTTTATAGTGAAGCACATATGCAAAAGAATTTGCCTACTTTACCGCCTATCCTCAAATCAACTTCTGAATACTAGTCACCAATGTGAGATAGGGACCTCTTGAATTTTTCATATAGAAGAATACCATAGAACCTTCAACTGATATAGAAACACATGAATATACCATATTTTTATTCATGTCATTTATATACTTGCTTTCTCTTCTAGTGGAATGCTATTGGATATTGTTGCCTTCAACTACCATGGCGTAATACTAGGTTGTTTTTGTTTTAGCAGGCTGTGATGAGAATTTTTCCCATGGCTGCAGGATTTATTATTGTTGAACAATGGGTAAGTATGTATAGCTGTATAGGTATAGGTTGGTTGGTACGAACATGAGGTGTGATTTCATTTAGCACTTGGCTTAAATTGTCAACAGCAGTGAATAAATTCCCTATAGCAAATCCCATCTGCTTCTGTACTTCATCTAAGACTAATTCTTGTTCTAGGGCATTTTACGGGGTTGCAACTGTGTTCTATGATCTTGCTTTTACTGACCAATAAGGTGGGCTCACAACCTGCTACTGGGTCTTCTAGTTTTTATGGCAAGGCTCTCTTGCTTATAATTTCCTTGCCTATATGTATATTCAAATGCTCTATTGTCTGACGATACCCTTTCGGATTAGTTTCTTATCTGTGAATTGTTGTCTGCCACTGGAATATTCTAGAATTCTGCAAACTCCCCCAAGCCCCCCCCCACCCCCCCCCCCCCCCCAAAAAAAAAAAAAAAAAAAAAAAAAAAACCACACACAAAATTGTAGCGCACTACGCCAGATCGAGACCTCTTCCATGCTTTTGGACCTTGCGGGTACTTTTCAGCCACTAAGGCACTTATAATGGAAAACCAGATTTTTATAAGAGAGCAGCTGCCTTCCAGTCGGTCAACTGTGTCGGTCGATCGCTTGCTTGCCACGGTCGACCGGGCCATGCCTGTGCACGTCGTGCACACCGGTCGACCAGGCGGTCGACCGGGTTCTGTCCTGGCCTGCTACAAGTGTTGTTCTCGCTCCTTTTGGCTTCCGTTCTCTGCGCTATTTTTTTTATGAGTATAAAAACTCTTCAGATGTCTTTTTATCTTTCTCCCTATAATTCTCCACCTCGATGAAGATTTTCCAAATTAAGCTGAACCCCAATGAACACTGGTTAAATTGACAAACGATCTCGGCGAAATTGACAAACGATCTCGGCGAAATTGACACACGATCTCGGCGAAGTTGACACACGATCTCGGCTTGAGCGCTCTGAACGAAATCAACACGATCTCGGCGAGCGCTCCGAACGAAATTGACACGATCTCGGCGAGCGCTCCGAACGAAATCGACACACGATCTCGCCTTGGCCAACAGATGAAACCAGATCCTTCAAACGAATTGTTAGCACACGTACATTTAATTTTCACTGATCTCACCAGATCCAAATTGAATTTGTCGTCGCCACTTGCAACTCTCACCAAACCCAGTATCAATTGTAAGCTTCCAACTTTAGCTCAGCTGTCAACCGGAATGCACCATACATGTTTTCCTAATACTTCACCATCAAGAAATACCATACGAGCCGACCAAGGAACGTGTCTCCTACTTAGCAACTCAATGAAACTCTATTCCAAATGACCTCAAGAACCCATCATGAGCTAACACTGACTCTCCAACTGACTGACTCTCCAATCCATATGCCTTCAAGACGGTCCAACTAAATCTGAATAGAGCACATCGAACACCATCATCGGTTTCAACAATCTGGATGCACACCCCCTTTATGCAAGCTCAACTGTCTTCTCACCAGAAGATCAAATGTTCATCGAGATCACAACCTCTACGTGAACTCCAACTCTTCACCTCTACGTGAATTTCAACTCTTCACCTGTACATGAAGTCTAACTCTTCACCTCTAGTGAAGTCCAATCAACTTCTCGAGAACCCAAATACACCAAATATCTTCATATGGGTTGCATCACCAACTGGCTGCGCCTTTATGACTGCCTACGTATCGTGCTCAAGGGATCAAGCCAACTGTAGTTCATTGAAATGAGCTCCATCAATCTCCAATACCTGTGACTGAATCTTCAGCAGCGAACCGATCTGGCTGTCATATGAATCTCCTTATTACTGTCATGGAGAACAATGGCCTTCAACTTGAGCTTGTCGCGATCACAAGCTTGAGATTCATGCTTCTTCACCCATCTCTATGGTTTTATCTTGGTTTCAATGGCTGCAAACAATTCGAAATTCCCATCAATGTCTTCAACCTGTTCAGCATCAATACTGGCTACATGATCTCCACTCGGTGTCACATCTTGTGAAGTCTTCACTGATACTGAACCAGCTGGAGGTGGTGGAGTAGCATCAACCTCCACCCGCTGCGATACTTCCTTGGTCTTCGTCCATTCTACCTGCTGAGAGACGGTAGACTTTAACACTGAAGTCTCATCAAATGTGACATGCTGACTTAACACGATCTTCTTGTTTTCCGGGTCCTACAACTTATAACCTTTCATATTCTTTTGGCACCCAAAAATACAAACTTCTTTACTCGCGAATTCACCTTGCCATTTTGGCACTAAAGTAGGTCGGACTTCCAAATTCCCGCAGCAAATCATGATCTTGAGCAGCTTTCTCAGATCAAACTTCTAGTGGAGTTTTACCTCCTATCATAGTCAATGACAATCCATTTATGAGATGGCTAGCATACGCAATCGCATCAGCTCAAAATGGTTTGTCTAATTGTACATTAGATAACAAACATCAAACCTTCTCCAGCAAGGAACAGTTTATCTTCTTAGCCAACCCATGTATTTCATCTGTGAAGTGAGTACCAATACCAGTGTTCTGGCCCAATCGTAGGAATTAGTTCTTGTATCTTTCAACATTATCAATTTGTAACTCCTTAATCTTCCTACCAGTCTGTTTCGCCATCATATCCTTTCACTTCACCAGCATACCTAGGGCTTCACACCTTTATCTCATGGGATATATCCAACAATGCTAGATTAAATTATCAATAAAAGAGAAAGTACCTATAACCTCCAAACGATGCAGTCTTAGCAGGTCCCCAAATACTTACGTGAACACAATCAAGAAGACCTTCAGAGTGGTGAGTAGTGATGCTGAATTTCACCTTCTTGTCTAGAACGCCGTGTTCACCCAATTCTAAGTTGCAGATAAATGCACCTTCCAATGATCCCTTCTTTGCTGGAGCTTGCAAAGACTTTTCTCCTCCATGTCCAAGCCTTATCTGCCAGATCTGTGTGCAAACATTATCCGAAGAAATAGAAGTCTCCACCTGACCCGTAACTGTACTACTCTTCAAGTAATAGAGATTGTTCCGACAGATACCCTTCATAACCACCATTGAGCCTTTGGTCATCTTGAGAACACCGTCTCGTATGGATACAATAAGTCCAACATTTTCAAAGCGCCAACTGAGATAAGATTTCTTTTGAGTTGAGGTACATATCTTACTTCCTTCAATTCTCGTACTATCCCATCAAACATCTTGACACAGACTGTACCTATCCCTTCTACATTATATGGATGATCATCACCAATGACAGTGAAACATTCAACTTCTCAAAGGTAGAAAATCAGACCCTGTTCGGGCACACATGATAGGTAGCTCCTGTATCTAAGATCCACTCAGAATTATCTGAGTAACCAACAATAGGAGTAGTAATAGAGAAAGAGAATACCGATGAGTCTGAGTCTGATTCATCTGCCTGTAGAGTACTGGCATGAGTACTGACCACCTGTGCGAGATTTACCTCGGTCTTCGACTTTCTTCTTACCTTTGGCCTTTGGATAATCAACCTTCTAGTGCTCTAGCTCCTTGCATAAGGCACACTGGTTCTTCTTCAGATATCTGAAACCTGATCTAGACTTCGATCTTCCCTGATCACCTCTGCCCTTCCGATTGAAACTCCTGCCTCTTACCGCCAATGCCTCTGCTATTGTATTTTTAGAAGAAGACAATCTATCATGCCTCCTTCATAATTTACAAGAGCAGCAAACACCTCATTGTAGTTAAGGGATTATCTTCCATTGATCAATGTAAGTAAAGGTCTCATAATCTTTTTCAGGAAGAGAATTTAATAGAATTACCGCCTTATCTTCTTCATCGATCTTCACATCCACATTAACTAGATCTGTAAGAAGTTTTGTGTAGCTATTCATGTGTTCGTCAATGGAGCATCCTCTGCCTTCTCTTCAACTGCTACCACGATTTGATGCTTTTCGTCAGATATTTTTTCTCCAGAATCTTCTACAGCTGCCTCGCAGATGTTTCATGCAACACATGATACTTGATGTCTTGTGTCAAACAAGACCTAATCAAGCCACATGACGTCTAATTCAACTTGTTCCAATCTTCTTCAGTAGTAGTCTCGCACTTTTTCTCCAACCGTAGTGTGTCCTCGAGGTTTGATGCCGTCAATGCATCCATCACCTCACATCTCTACGTACCGAAGTTCTTGTCATCGAACTTCACCACATCAATTCTCAATGGATGTGGATTCACTGATTTCACTGTAGATGTACTATGTCCACCCATCTTCTCGACTGATTCCTCAAACAATGCAGAAAATAAATAGAGTTAGATCAAACAAACTAGATAAAGACAGGATCTTTACCTCAACATGAAACCCTCGAAGAGTTTCTGAAGCGATCTACTCCAAATTTGATTCCTCGACCAATCCAAATGCTGTTTTGAGATCGACACACGATCCCACAAACAGTCCCAACGCTGATCCGAGATCGACACATGATCTCCGCCAAACAGCAACCGATGCTTTAGGATCGACACACGATCCCACGACGATGCTCTGATACCACTTGATGCGTTTCCGGTGATAGAGCTTCTTGCGCCTAGCGCCTTCTATCCAGGCAACAACCAACTTGAGGAACCCAAGCAACAGAGATGAATGCGTCGGAGAAGTACCCTCACGATCAAGAACAGAGAAACAAGAGAGAAAACAAACCAACACAGTATTTAACAAGGTTTGGCAATTTGCCTACGTCCTTGGGGGGAGAGATTTTATTGATTCAATAATCAATTACAGCTTGTTCCTTGCTTTCAAGGAATTTCCAAGGGAGATTTTCAGTGGGATACAAGAGGGATACAATTCATGAGGGCTCTAACCTATATTTATAGCCAGAGAGTTTCAGGGATTTAGGAAACTCCAATTGGATTCGATCCCAAACAGGAAAGGAGTCTGAATCTGTTCAGGAGTGACAGAATGCGTACCGGCCCATGTACTCAGTCAACCGGGCCGGTCGACCAGGACCACCTGAGAGTAGCTGCCTTTCAATCTGTCGACCGCGTCGGTCGACCGCTTACTTGTCACGGTCGACCAGGCGGTCGATCAGGCCATGCCTGTGCACGTTGTGCACACCAATCGACCGGGCGGCGGTCGATCGGGTTCTGTCCTGGCCTACTGCAAGCGCCGTTCTCGCTCCTTTTGGTTTCCGATCTCTGCGTTATTTTTCCCGATGAGTATAAAAACTCTTCCGATGTCTTTTTATCTCCTCTATCTCTTCTCTCCCTACACGCCTTACGTGAAGCAGAGCTCTGTTGTCAATCTCGAGAGCTTAACTAACTCTACAGGGACTTTATTGCGCCTTTCTGCGTCCTGAGAATTGAACATGTTTTATCCCCACTCAAACAAAGAGTTCGGGCCTCCCTGTAAGCCGATCTTTCTCACTCCTCATCTGAGAAGTTCATGTGCTCAATCGAGGTCACTCCTCTTCACTGCGTTGGACGACAACACGTCTTACATGAAGCACCTGGAGCACTCCTCTTCACTGTGTTGGACAACACGTCTTACATGAAGCACCTGAAGCGTCATTACGTCCCTCGAGAGCTCAATCTTTATAAATTCAGTTTAACAAGGGCCCACTGCGTCTTCCGCTACGCCCTGGAGATCGAACATCACCCACACACACGACTAAGTTCGGGGCATGGCTCTGATACCACTTGTAAAGACTCGGGGCACCATCGCCAAAAACTAGCCTTCTAGGTGGAGTAGCCCAAATTCTTATATACGCAAGATCATCCCCATGTCCAGCCGACGTGAGACTATTTGTTCGACCCAAATCCCAACAAAAAGATGTAAAACTCTAGATTATTTAGTAAAGATACTGGTTTTATAGAACTAGGTGCCAGTTGTTCCAGTGCATTACTTATTACTACAAAAGACATATATTTGCAACAAATATATAAAATATATGCGTGTCCCTATGTAAGATATTGGAAGATTCCCATGTCAGACACTTCAGGACACCCGGAAAATTGACCCCCATGTCACATATTCTCGGACTCTGAACCTCAATATCCAGCAATCACCTTATGGTTGAGGAAGATCAATACTGTTATCTGTAATGCAGGATTCTTTTCCCTATTTCATAGCAGGTTGTTCTCTTAATTTATTTTCAAAAGTATGAAACTGCATTTGATTTCTTAGATTGATCTTACATAAGAAACACCCTGAAAACAGATACCTTTCTCATTTATTTTGGCATCATCACTTTATATTAAATGTCCACTGTGTGGATCTTATGCAATTTCGACAGAGAGTTTTTGCATTTTAGGAAAGACTAGAAATTTGTATTTGTTGTATGCTCCTGTTGTTGCCTTACTTGTCTTGAAGGGGAAACACTTATTATGTTAGTTTCATTTTCCCAGAACAGATACAATGGGAGCGGGGAGGAAAACACAGACGATTAGCGTTCATGAGAATGTTCCATGTTCAACTGTGCCCAATAACGGCTGTTTCTCTGCCAGGAAGTTACGTGTGGGCGACTTGTCTAGAGTTATGTTCGGCTGCACGCATGACACTATGGCTGAGTGGTCTTTCAAAGCAGCTATTTGGTTCATTGCTGCCATTTGCTTATGCTTATATGTTTTGGAGACCCATAACTGCACTTTGTCTATGTTTTTTTGCTAGAACCATCTTGGTGTTTCTTAAAAACAGCCATTAAACTGTAAGAATTAGAGTTGACTAAAACGGATTTAGTAGATAACTAAATAATTCCTACTCTAAATTGGACGGTTTTGCCGCTTCAAGAAAAAGGGTAGTTCTGGTCTAATTTAACTGTTTCCCTTTATTTTTGACAGGTTTGCCCTATGGGCACATCTCCTATGTGAAAAATATTGGAGTAGGTCTTCCCTTGTTCCTGTTCAATTATAGTGATTGGAAATTGCATGGCATCTTTGAGGCTGCAAGCCACGGAGAAATGTACATTAATCCCTTTGCATGGACTGATGGTGGTTCTCAAAGAAGTCTCTATCCTGCACAGGTATTACATACAGGAATTTCCTTGACAAGGATGCCCTGTAATTGTATTAGAGTTACTCTTGTTTGTCTTGCTTGTACCTATGTTATTGTCTTTTTCCGTCTAGGTTAGGATCCATTGCGAAGTACTTGTTGAGAACCAATTCAGGAATGTAATTGAAAAGAATTATTACACGCCTCAGCACTTCTTCTGGTTTGAACTGAATCGACCACAGACGGAACAGTTTAATTTCATTATTCAAACCTTCTAAGCCTCCTTGAAATACTATGTTGCCTCCTGTTGTATCAAGAGAAAAGGAGCTTTTTCCAGCATTACCAGCCACAAAAAGTGTTGGATTAAGCAAGAAAAAACTTGGACAAGTATTACCGCACCCCACATTTAAGGAAGTCGGCACTCACAATCTACAGAACATTAAAGATCTGAAGCAGTCTAACAGTGTTGTGAATGAGAATAAGTTTGCATCTTTATCTGTGATGATGGAGATTCTGAACAGAATAGCTCAATGGGAACATCTTCAAATATTCTTGAAGATATGGAATCTAAAGAACCAGTGTCAGATTGGGAGGATCTAGCAGTGGATAATGTGGAAAGTGTTAGCTCAGGTGCTGGCACTTCGTGTGATGGAGCAAACCACGCTTCCGAGAAACAACATTATACTAATGAGGCATCGGAGTGCGAAGAAACAAGGTTATAGCATATGCTAGAAGATCTGGCTGCAAATAATGCACATTTAAACTCTTATTCCAACGGTTCTGTTCGTGATGGTATCATCTGTTGGGCCACTGGGGATGTGCATGAAAATGGAGAGACTGTTTTATATGAGCTCTCTGTTTTATCATAGAAAAAAGATTATTTGACTGCATATTACCTAAATCATGGAAGTGCCCATGGTGTGGAAAGTTCATATGCATCTAGTTTTAATGGAAATACTGACATTGGAGAGCATTCTAATGCATTTGACCTTAATCACGGAAATGTTGAGGTAGTTACATTGCAGGGTTCTATTACACCTGTATGATTTTCATTTTTATTTAATATATTCTAATTGTTTTTTTTCGTCCCCCTATTGAAATAATTTTTTTTTATGAATTTGGCAATGCAGTTGGTACAACTTTTCAAAGAGTTGAAAGTTGTTGATGGTCTATTACTGATCAAACAATAGAGAGACACCGAGTTGAAGACTGGATAGCGGAAGCGGAAGCGTAGAAGATTTATCACTAACAAGCAATTGAAATTATAATCACCACACAACCAAAGAACACCAGATTTAGCGTGGTTGGGCAATGTGCCTACGTCCATGGGGAGGAGGGGAAAAATCTTTATTAAAAATAGAGAAGAAAATACAAGAGTTACAAGAAGATCTCTCTCTCACAACTCTTAATAGTGAAAATCTGAAATTCTCTTGAGTTCTTGACACACCTTCAACGACAACACCCAAAGAGTTTATATAAGCATGTAAGATGATCCTAATTCAATACAAACTCCAACAATCAAATTAGTACCGCCTCAGAGAAATAGAAAACCCGGATCCAAATCAAAACAGGAAACATAGCCGTATTAGGAAACTGTCAGAACCCGTATTAGTCGACTAGGGCAAATCATAATATACCCAGAATCTAATCGACTACTGTAGTCCAATTTGAGAATCTAACTTTCTGTTTTAGAGCCTAGTCGACTATACTAAAATATCAGTCAACTAGCCCATGACCTAGTCGACTAATAAGATCTATTAATCGACTAATAACATGCACAATACTTGTGCATGTCCGTTGTTGATTTGTGAAGCTTGTAACATCTCTACCTGAACCTGAATTCTTCTCTAATGAACATGAGACACTCCAAATACTAACAATTTCCATCTTGACTCATGTTCATTGAGTCACTCCGTAGAAATTAGCCTCTCTTTCATTCATCTTTCTTTCTCCCCCTTTTGTGACTTCACATGGCTCCCTCCCAAAAGCCTGTTCGTCACTTTACCTTTGGTGAACCTTGATAAAGTTCAAATATGCTCTGAACTTCTCCACCAGGATGGTCTTCATCATCATATCCGCTGAATTCTTCTTTGGGCTGATCTTTACCAAATCGATCACCTTATCATCTATGACCCATTGACGTATCTTGTGATACCTCACATTGTTTGGTTGGAAAAATGTCTTGTCAGATTTCTTTGAGTGCTGAAAGGTTACAGCGGAACGATTCTGATTACAAAAGAGGGAAGAAAACTCAGTTCTTCTCTTTGTTTAAAGCTGAGATCTTTGAGTGGTGATGAAAAGTGATTCTTGTTCTCTGTTAACCTTCGAGAGTGTTTAACTTCTCTTCAGGATGCTCTCGAAGACCAATCAAAAGGAACTCTGTTTTTAATACGTGAAGTGTTTAGAATCCATTGATTACTCCTTTTCTCCAAAAAAAAAAATCTCTCCAAAAAAAGAGTCCTCTCTTCATAGCTACTCGGCTATTTACAGAGAGTCATAGGCGTATTATTGTCCCCTAAAATCCCTTTATAATGGGGATTAACTCCCCATTATGTAGGGAGTTAATTGACCCAGTAATGGGGGTCTATTACAAAAGAAACGCGGGTCTCGCGCTGGACGTGGACCTTGCGTTGTTTGTTATAGATGCGGGCGTCTCAGAACGCGGAGTTGCTCAGACTAGCGTTCAGACCCGTGTCTAAAATGGAGCGCCAAGTTGCTAGACTTACGCTTGACATGGAACGCGGAGTTACTCAGACTCGCATTGGATGGGACGCGGAGTTACTTAGACTCGCATTGGATGGGACGCGGAGTTACTCAGACTCGCATTGGATGGGATGCAGAGTTACGCGTCTGAAGTCTTCATGCTTCTTTAGACGCGATGTCCGCGTTTTAGTTGAAACGCGACCTTCGCTTTGAAATGCGGCTCGCGTCAATGGCTTGTCCCTATTGATTTTTAGACAACCTACAGAATCCCCCCTAAAGTTTTTGAAACTCCACAATTGACTGGGATGGATTTTGAAACACTTTGGACTTCATAATTAGATTGATAATCTTTTGAGATGTCCTGAGCTTAATCCTATCTGGATTGTGGCCTTCACGAGTGTACTATTAAACTGCTTGAAGCCTCCATGGAAGATCGTTACAGGTGTCTTAGAAACTTAGTCTAGCACTTGTTATGAGCTCTGGTTTGTTCGTCAGTATACTATTGAACTGGTGGAGTTGTCGACTACTTTTGCCAGTGTATTGTTGAACTGATTGCAGAAGCAGGGACATACTCCATGCATGTAAGAGAACGCAGCCCTCATAGACGCGGTTGTCACAATGATCAAGCAGAGACGCGAACTTCAGTGGAGTTGAGACGTGACTCTCAATTGCCATAGAGATGCAGTTGTCAATTGCTGTAGAGACGCAGCTCTTAATTGCTGTTTGAGACGTGGCTCTTGCGCGGCCCTTTATTGATGTTGATACGCGACTCGTGAAATGCGACCCTTGAAACGCGAAGATCGCATTAGATGCTTCGAGGCGTGAACACAGGCGCCGCTTGGGACGCGTGTCTGGCTCTAATTGAGCTCGAGATACGTGCTACGTATCTCGGCTATTGGAAGGCCTATAAAAGACATTGGGTCTTTCAACAGTCAATTCACTTTTACTATTTATTATCTTCGACCAAACTCGTGTCTAAAGTTCTTGTGCTTTCTCAAAACCCATAAAGCTCCAAGCTTTTTCAATCTTTTTGAAGATTTTCACCGTGCTAATGGCACCAAAAGCGAAGACTGTCACTTTCTCTTCTAGCACCACCGCTACCGAGCCTCAAATAGGTGGTGTTCCTCCTCAAGAAGCCCCTATTTCAGGTAAAAAGTCTTCAAATGGCTTTCACCATCGAGAACACGAAGAGGTTTTATTCTTCTTAACTTCTCTTTGAAGTTTCAAAAACTTCTATTGAAGTTGATCAGTCACGCGCATCTTATTGGTCCGTGTTTGATTTGTGAACGCGGTCCTCGCATTGATCAGTAGAACGCAGATCTGGCTATCTTGGCATTTTTTTGCTTTGTTAACGCGACCCTCGCATCTGCGAATTGAACACGGGTCCAGGGGACTCCGCATCTTGAGACTTCTGAATGTGAGTCTCATTTAGGATACTCACGTTTGAGTCTGTAGACTTAGAATTTTTTTTTCTAAGTATGGATTCTGAACGCGGCCTCATGTGAGCCTCGCGTTGTGATCATAGGACGTGGGTCTCATATGTTGAGCCTCGCGTTTGGACTCCAATAGTGTAGTTTCAGTACTTCTTTAGAGTGCTGATATTGTGTTCTCCTATTTGTTGTGAAGTACTCTTCGAATCCTCCGGCGAAAAGGCGTCATTTTTGCCAAGTAGGTGGACCAAATCTGGATGCCGCCTCCAAACTTGACAAGACTATACTGGCCTTTACTGGAAAGAACCGAGAGCGGCGAGTCAGGTTAAGTCAGGCAAGCTCACAGATTCTCTGAACACTCATCACAGACGGGAGACTTAAATCGGAGGCTCATTCACTACTGAAAAAGCCATATTTTTTATTCGGGGACTCCATCAACGAGGATGCAGAGGTGATGCTTGACGGCAGTTACAAATGCTCTGTCGGCTTGGAGAGCGTCGCTTCTTCTTTCCCAACATGGAAAGGATGTTTTCTTTATCGTTCATCCAGCCACTATCTCTTCGACGATCAATGGAGTGGGATCTGACAGAGAATCAGTCTGAAGTTTCTATTAGGCAGATCTTACATCACATGGCTGTCCCGGTGGATCATGACAAGAATGTCGTCGAACTGTTGTCGGGTTCTTTGGAAGCGAAGTACTTTGCAGGTTAGACTCCCCGTCAAGCGTCCGTGTTCATTAACCAATTTATAGGCGTTAAGTGTGATTTTCCACCAAGCGAATTCCGAGCATTGGGATGGGTCCACTCTTCGGACAAGTACTGGTGGTCCAGGATGGTGGGTTTTGTCCTTGAAGATTTGAAGGATGAACTATATACAAACTGGCCTCTATACTACGATCCGGGCTGTTCAGTACGATATCTCACAAAGCAGCCATCACTTTTTTGCCATGTTGGAGCGTTACAATCCTAAGACGTGTACATTCTTTACCCCAGTCAAGGAGATGGGGTTAGCCCTCCATGAGATGTATGAAGTCTCTGGATTAGTAATGGGGGACATTCCATATGAAGAATATGTCTCATCAGCTGAAGAACTGCACTTGATGGAAGATAGCCTCCTTTGGTATACGCAACATATTGGGAAGTGTTATGCTACTTCTATATTTGCGCTGAGGTCACCGGTTGGAGGTCTGGAGAAATCAAGCAAATGGCTTGGGCAGATTACATCTTCCATGGGTTAGGAGACAAGGTTGACCAGTTGACCCGCCTAACCCTAAGCACTGATGCAGAAATTAAGGAGAGGATCAATGCTTCAACGTCCTCGTATACCACAGAATCAGTGGAAGATACTTTAAGATCAGGCACAGTCTTTGAAAGTTTTTATCATCAGGCCAACACTCCCATTTTCAACAGGGCCCTGTTAGCTAGATTTCTAATGTTGTGGTTGAAGCGATATGTTGTGCTGACACTTTCCCACGAGGTTATAATGGTCGATGTGGTATACCCGGCGGTTCTACTGGCATTTGGCCAGAGTATTGCTCTTCTTTCAACTATGGTGGGGGTGCATTCAGAGTGAACTCCGGGCACTAGCCAAGACATTCTGCAGAGTGGAAGCTCTGGTGGATGCTAAAAGCAATGCACTTACTGACCAGTATGGTAATCCTGAGGTCAAAGTGCCTAATCTCAGAATTGAACTTCTGTACACTTATTTAGTGGCATGCTATGCCATGCACTGCCCGTCTTTGATGTCAGCTGCGTACACATCGGGAGACTTTGTGCCATTTTTGCAGAAGTTAGAACGCTCGACCTGGCAGCATGCCTATATCTTTTACATCAGGAGGGCCATCCAAATCGACTCATATTATCAGTTGGTTCAATGCCTTCCCGATATTTAGGACACGTCATATGGAGACCGGTTCCTGGACATTGCAGGTTCAGATGCGTATACCACCCTTTCGACCGGTGTCTTCTGCTGGTTAATGAGTATCCAACCTGGGTATCTCGTTTTTCATTAGGGTGATATATGTACGATCGAGCCTTATCTGCGAAGCCGATTTGCCTATCAGTTTAGGTATGATCAGCTCTACGTGGAGAACCCAAACATCGGCCTCCACTTCAGTGGGAACCTGTTTGAAAGGGCACAAACCTGGTATTTTCACGTGGCTGGAGGGACGAGAATGCTGTTCAGTCTTCCTCAGAGATCACTAACGCATATACCAGCCTCAACTTTTGCACCTGGTATATTATTACTAATAAGGTGCCAAGTTATGAGATGAATGCCTCTTGCATTAAAACCATCAAGTCCGCCTATAGTGCCCATAGGGGATCCAAGACTGTTCGTAAGAAGGGAATGAATGAGTACTTGGAGGCTGAGAAAGAGGCCGGCGTATGTGAAGCGGTAGAGCGCGTCGCTGGAACCACAGAAAAAAACCTTGCAAGAAAACCTCATCAGGCCGTGGTGAAGCATCCCCATCCATCCTCTTCTGCCGGACGCTCGAGTCGGAAGAAGGCGCGAAGGGAATATGAAGTTGAAGTTCCACTACAAGGATCTTCTCACCTAGGGTTAGGTTCTACGAAATCTGAGGAAGAGGAAGAGGTGGCTCCTCTGCTCATTCGAAGTCAGTGTGGTAGGGGCCCTGCCACTTCGAAAGGAATAGAGGTTACGGAAGGGCTTCAGCCAGAAGCTTCGTTAGCTCCCTTGACGACCTTAGGCGAAAGAGCTGAAACACAACTGGGCTCTCCAAGCATTATGATGTCGGTCCTGAAGGTTGTTGAATCCAGTCTGACTACTGGACTAATCGGAAGGAAGGCTCCAGTCGCTGAAGTGTCTTTGGTCTAGGTATCGTCTTCATCATCTTAAGGCGAGGATCATGATATTAGATCGGAGCCTGGTTCTCATGACGCTGGTGAGTCTTCACATGTGGCGGAAGAGGAACCACAAGTGAGTCCCCCAGAACCAGAGTTGTCGTCTAAAGAGGTTGCTACTGCTAAAGGTATCTTTTCTTTTCCACCCAAGTCTTTTCCTATCAGGAATATATATGATGTTTTAATCGTCTGTTTGAGTAACCTTTTGCAGGGTCTACTACATCAACTGAGGGCGAAACTTCCTTAAATATCACTGAGATGATTGAAGAACTGACTCAGCAAGAAGGCACATAAGTTCTCAAGATCAGCGCCGAGGTGACTGCTGTAGGCACAACATCCGTGGCTGAGGAATTTTCTCAGCCAGGAGAACTATCGGAGGGTTTGTCTTCCATGTCTCCTCAACCTGGTAAGATATTAGAATTCAATAATCTCCCTCTTGATGTTATCGCTGACGTCATTGTAATGGTTGTAGGTGATATTCCCCTGATTCAGGTAGTATAACCTTTATGGATACTGGTGTGAAGGCCATTCCTCCAACTTCTGACCGTGTCTCCATTACTATCATAGAGACTGGGTCAGGCAGTACTCTACCGGTATCGACACCGGCTATGGACATTCTGCAAAAGTTGCTCTCCAAGTGGTCAGGCAATTCTTAACAATGGAGTATTGCATTGAAGTGGTACTCTCTAGGCGAAGTTCCTTCGAGTTCGTGCGAACGCTCCTCGATAACCAGGTCGAGAACATCCGGCAGACTGGGGGCTTTGATCGAGCGAGAGAGCATGAAGTGCTAGTTGAGCGACTCGGTGCATACTTGAAGGAACTTAGAAACCTAGAGAGAGCTAGTCCATTGGTTGATCCTCAATGGGTGTCCGAGGACCTCTGCCTCAACCAGGAATGGGAGCGAAAGGAGATTGAAGAGCAGATAGCTGAGGAAGCTCGTTGTCTTGATGATTTCAAAGCCCGCTATCAAAACTGGACACACGACCTTCAGAGATCTGAGATTGTTGCCAAGGGCGTGGAAGGCGTGATAGTGAGCGCTCGAGCTACAATTACTAAAGCGCAAGCTTTAATCCATGACAACGAGCTGAAGCTCGTGAATGAGAGAAAGAGGGTGAAGGAGCTTGAAGCCGCTAAGGTTAAGTACAATAGGAGCTCGATGTTCACACTCTGAAGTTGGGAGCTCTTCAAGCACAACTCGCCACAAAGAAGCTTTTGTTCGAAGAGGACTTGAGGGCTTGGGCCTTAGCTGAGATTAAGGAGGCACGCCAAAGAGATATCCAGTGCCTCAGGGAACAAATACAATCTCTTGTTAGGCAAGAGTGATTTTCTGTACCTCTTTTTGTAACACTCTATCATATTGAATAAGAAAATGTTTGTATCACTTTTAATTTTGACATAAATAAAAGTGATAAGTTTGCCTTCTTTTTGTCTTGACTTTCCTTTTGTATTTTGAAAATCAGACAAGTGAAAGTGATCGCCTTTGATTTGCTAGAGGTGATGATTAGCATAGCAATTCAAAGTTTGAAAACTCCTTTTAAGGAATTTGAAACAGGTTACTATCAGAGGTGTGGTGTTAACTTGACAGAAGTTGAATTCATAATTTGAACGAATTTTGTAGACTTGCTATTCTACTGATGAGAATAACAAGTGGAGTTAAATTCATTGGGGATTTATGAGATTTTTTTACCATCAAAGGTGTAATGTTAACGTGACGGGTTAGGATTTACAATTGGAAGTAAATTGAATTGTCAGAGGTATGATATTAACTAGACAAGGAAGTAAATGTTAGAGGTGTGATATTAACTTAGCATCAAAGAGATCTCGTCTTCATTGAGAAAACGGAGAAAATTGTTGTCATAGGTTTAATGTTAATTTAATAACAAGGTGAATACTAGAGTTGTGATATTAACTTAGCATTTGACATCTCGGCTTCGATGAGAAAGTTCGAAGGAGAATCATTGTCATAGGTGTAGTATTGAACTTAACAATGAAATGGATGCTAGAGGTGTGATATTAACTTAGTATCGAATGTCTCATTTTCAGTAGGAAAATCGAGAGAACGACAATCATAGTTGTAGTGTTAACTCGACAGTGATTTATATTGCAATATGAGCAATTTCGGTCAGAAGTGTGATATTAACTTACCGGGAGATTTTTGCAATTTGAGCAATTTTATGGACTTATCCTTCTACTGAAGAGAATTGATAAGTTGAAATTTTGGTCAGAGGTGTGGTGTTAACTTGACCGGGAGATTTTGCGATCTGAGCAATTGACTTGCCATTCTATTGAAGAGACTTGACAAGCTGAGATTTTATCCGCTGGGAATATTGAAGGAAGTTACTGCTAGAGGTACAATGTTAACTTAACAGCAGGGTATGTCAGAGGTATAATATTATCTTGACATGTTTGATTTTGTGATTATTTCGTTGGGGAAACATTTACAACTTGTTTTGAGGTCTCACCATTCTATGATAGGAATTGGTAAGGGATTTTGGAGGGAAAAGTAAGAGTAGGTCCCTCAGGATTTTTAGCAAATCCTCAACTATCAATGGGTTTTGTATGCCTTTATCAACTACCATTTGAGTTGGAATAGCCATGCTATTTCCCTCAGCATGATGAGTTGTTGAGAATTTTTTGCTGGACTTAAATGCTAACTACTTCCTCTGTTATTTGGCCATTGGAGGCGTTGGACATAATGTAGATGTGCTAGAGAAGAGCAACAAAACTAAAATCAAAGTTTTGCACTTTGTCTCTTCGATATTGATTGTGATGTCAACAATGTTCGATCAGCTCAGCATCGATTGACCGTGACGTGATCCATTGGAGGAAGATGCTTTTTTTGGCGCTCTTTCAAATATCTTGGATTTGAAAGCTTTGATCAGACTTGATCATGAGAAGAGTGACAAAGCTAAAACTGAAGTTTTACACTTGATCTCTTCAATATTAACATCAGGCATCGTGATGTCAATAATGTTCGGTCAGCTCATCGTCGATCGACCGTGATGTGATCTATTAAAGGAAGAAGCTATTCTTTGGCGCTCTGCTAACATCTTAGATCTGGAAGCTTTGATCAGAGGTGTAGTGTTAACTTGATCATGAGAATAGTCCTATTTAAGATAGTACTTCTTTAAAAACCTACCGTTGATAGGCATCATGAGCGTATCGCCGTTCAGAGTTATGAGACAGCATGTTCCATTTGAGTAGACTGACTTTACTACAAATGGTCCTTCCCATTTGTGTTGAAACTTTCCTTTTGTCTCATGTGTCATGACCATGGATCTTCTGACAGCTAAGACTAGGTCGCCTTTCTTGAAAATCTGTTCCCTGACTTTCTTATTGAAGACTTTGAAAATCCAAGCTGGATAGAGCTCGATTTGCTATTGGGCTTGCAGACGTTTATCATCTAAAGCTTCTAACTCCTGGAGGCGCAGTCAATACTTCTCCTAATCTGCCATCCTGGTTATGCTCGTGGTTTTGGTCACTGTTCTGAGCTAGTAAAGCTCCCAGGGAATGATCCATCACTTGAAATATAACAAGAAAGGCTTTCCTGATACTGGTGCTACTAAAACAGGTGGGTGTATGAGATACTCCTTGATCTCTTTGAATGCTTCTTGGCAAGCATTATCCTATATAAGTGAGATTCAACAACTTGGTAAAGGGTTGGTAGAGTCCTGAGAGATTTGATATGAATCTCCGGATATATGCCAATCATCCCTGTAAGCCTCTGAGTTCTTTGAGATTTCTCAGAGGTTGCATCTCTTGGACGACACGGATCTTCTCAAGATCCAGATGAGTTCCCTTAGATGTACTAACAAATTTAAGGAATTTACCACTGGCTATCCCTAGGAAGGACTTGGTTGGGTTCATTTTCAAGTGGTGGGCTCGCATGATTTCGAACACTCTCCTCAGGTCTGCGAGGTGATTGCCTAGTTGGCCCAAAGGCCTATCACCCTAGTTTTGATGATGATCAACTCATGAAGTTATGTTTACTAATGATCTTATGTTTAATTAGTGACAGATTCATTATCAAGATCTTAGTAGGTGCATAGCTCAACAAAGGATTAAATGTCAAGATTTGGAGCTAGCACGGTGTGATCCAAGGAGCTATTGGATCAAGCTTGGACCAAGTCAAAAAGATGAGAAGCCTTCAAGTGAAGACTTCAAGAAGATGAAGACTTGTGTCTAGGTATAAGATTTAGTTTGTTTTAGATAAAATGTAAAGGATAGAGTAGTTGGTGGATTGCTCAAGTAGATATCACACACACACTCTTGAATTTGTTGTCTTTTCATAAAAGAATTTTCAGTTTAGAAAAGACTTTCATTTTGGAAAAATACTTTTTGATTTTTGGAATTTCTTATATGCATATCTTTTATCCAAAATCATATTTAGAGCTTAATGCCAAAAACATAGATATTTTATCTTGATTGTGTAGTGGATCATATCCATACACACTATGCTTTAAAAGTATATCTTATTTTTGTATTTGATGAAGATTTGGAAAAATATGTTTTGGAAAAATATTGTTTTGGAAAAACAGTTTTTATCATGAGCCAAATATTTCCAAGTTACAAAAATAGTCCAATCTTTTATAACATGCCTTGATTTTGTGCAAGCATGTTTGTATATCAAAGTATATTGGTTAAACTATTTTTGTAGATTTTTATGTATTTTATGAGATTTTTATATGAGCCAAAAGACCAAGTTTTAAATCCCAGAAATACAGTTTCCAGGCTTCAGCAAGTCGACTGTATAGTCGACTTGGCCTGAAGTCGGTCGACCGGCTCGGTCGACCGACGTGCACAGACGTGCACGCCTTTGTGCACTGGAGGACGGCCGACCGTGCCGGTCGACCGCTCCAGAGAGCTCTGCTCTCTGGAAATCTCGGCCGACCGTACGGGTCGACCGACAGAGAGTTCGACTCTCTGCTCCAGTGGCTCGGTCGACCCGGGCGGTCGACCGTGGCTCCAACGGTCGGATTTCTGACCGTTGGCGGTCGACCGACCCAGTCGACCGGCAGGCCTGACAGACCCCAACGGCTATATTTTTCTGGCCTATAAATTTGAGGGTCTTGTCTTTGTTTTGTAACAAGATTTTAGGAGAGCTTTGAGCCAGTTTTTCCCACTCCATTAAAAGAGTTTTCTCCACATATTTGAGTGCTAATACTTCCAATCAAAAGGGAAGATTTTATCAAGAGTGTAAAAGTGATTTCTTGAGTTTTTCACCTTAGATTCAATCCTTGCTTTCTCACAATCACTTGAGCTATCCATTGCCTTATCTATTCATAGGATTGTGTTGTGAGAGTTTGTAATTGGTGATCAAAGTGTTTTAGATCACCAAGAGATTTCTTCTTTGTTCTTTGAGGAGGCGGACAAGTGTGTTCGCGGTGGTTTAGAGTTCTTGTGTGAACTCGGTGGTTTGAGGTGCGGCCTCGGCGAGCTAGTGAGCTTGCGTGTGTACGGGACTAGGGAGTCTGAGAGCTTGTAGGTGTTGCGGCACCGAGGAGAGATCCATTGGGATCTTGCATAGTGGAAATCCTTCGTGTGTCGAAGGCGGGGATGTAGAGTAAGTGTGCTCGAACCTCGAAACAAATCCTTTGTGTTTGCGATTGCCTTTTCTCTCTCTCTCTCTCTCTCTCTCTCTCTCTCTTTGTCTCTTGTTATATCTTGCATTCAATTATTGTCTTTATCATTTACATGCTTGATATACATTGTGCTTAATTGATATACTTGCGTGGGATTGTTGCTAACACTTGTATTCAACCAAGAGAGCCAACGCGGCACCTTAACCCATTCAAGGGGAATCTAGAGGAGTTTGTCCAGAGCCCTTCACGGGGAATTCGGCAACACTCTTTGGTTATACGTGGTGTTTAGTGTAAAAGATTTAATTAGGTCATAGTTGTTTTTAGCTTCCGCATCATTTAGCATTAAGTGACCATTAGATTAGCCATCACCTATTCACCCCCCCTCTAGGTGAACTTACAATTGGTATCAGAGCTTGGTACTCTGATTTGGGTCTAACAACCTAGAGTTAAAGATCCTCATTTTTAGGCTAATCACGTATTTTGTACACACACCATGGATTTTATGTCACCACCCACCTTTGACATTCTTAACATCCAAATTTGGAAGGTTAAGATGTCTTTGTACCTCAAAGCCCTAGGCATCCATGTTTATCTTGCCACAACTAATAATGCATATTGTTTAAATGGTAAGAATAGTGAGGCTAATACAAAAGCCCTACATGCTTTGAAGAGTACCCTAAATGATGATTATTTATCTAGGGTTTCTAATATTGATTCGGCTTTTATAGTTTGGAACATCATCACCTCCCTTGGCGAAAAGGATCTATATTATGCCGGGAGTAATTCGGACGTTGGAAGCGACACCTCCAACGTGTGCTATATGGTCCAAGGGGATAACCCCCTTGAGGTAAACACCGAATCCGATGATGAGGACATGTCATATGATGAGCTATCTACTTTTTGTCATCTATTGCTTGAAAAGTATGACATGATTAAGAAAGAAAATAAAAATTTGAAAAAGAACATTGATTGCATGCATAAAGAACATGATTCATTTAGAAGTAACATTGCATGTTTAGAAAAAGATAACAAAAATTTGAAAAAGGAATTTGATTGGATGCTTAATGAAAAAGATTCATTAGAAAATAAGGTTGCATGCATTGAAAAGGAAAATGAGATGTTGAAAAATGAGAATGTTTCCTTGATGACCAAATTAAATAATCTTTGTGAAGGAAACACTATTTTGAAAAATAAAATTGCTTTGGTGGAAAAACAAAAGGAAGATGTTTTTCAAGAAAATAAATCTTTGAAAAGAAAAATTTGTGAAAAAGAAAAAGATTTTGTTTCACAAAAGAAAAAGAAAAGTGATTTTTTATCTCATCATGCTTTACATGCCACCACTAGTGAGATTAAAGATTTGAAAAATAAAATGGATGGTTTGAGTTCAACTTTGAACTCTTGTGCTTTTAATCATTCTAGGTTGGAGTCAATGTTTTCAAAGAAACAAACTCCACACATTCATGCACATCATAACCATGCATTTGCTTATATTGCACAACATGATCACACTCCTACACATAAGCATACTAAGGTGTACACTTGTACACATTGTGGCCGCAAAGGCCATTTAGCAAAATTTTGTTATGACAAGTTGCATTATTTTAATTTTGCTAAAAATAAAAGATTTTGGGTGCCTTACCACAAAACTAACCCCAAAGGGCCCAAGAAAATATGGGTACCAAAACTCTCACCTTTTGCTTTTGATGTAGGTGAGGGCTCTCACAAGACGTGAGAGGATTGGTGCCTTGGTAGTGGATGCACTTGGACATGATGGACATACTTTTGGATGCATCACTATCAAGGAGCTTTGGTGGGACAACCACCATGTTAGGAGCTTTGGTATTGGTAACAATCTCTAAACTCCTACTTTTTATGTACATGCTAGTTCATTTATCATATTCATAGCATGTTTATATTTTTGTGTGCTTCATGTGGTATTTACATGCTTAGATGTAGAATGTGTCAAACTTGCATGTATACATATACAAATAGTGAATTACAATTGATTCATATATAATTGAACTTCATGCTCATTTGTATCCACTATATGCATATGTATAGACTAGTTTTGATGATTCTCTTTTATACATGTTTTGCCTTATTTTTATGCTTTACTTCATGTATATGTATTTTTAATTCAAATCTAATAAATATACATGTATACCCGTGAGTCTCTTGCCTTCATGCAAACATCATTAATAGACTCTTTTATTTGGGATATGTATGCATATTGCTAGAATTAGATAAATCATACATATACCATGAAGATTAGTGATTTGATGAAAAAGGATTTTTCGTTCAAAATGTGACTTATGATCTTTTTGAGCTTCATTGACTATTTTCATAAAAATGCTAGTTACATGATCGTTTAACACTCACACTTTTGTTAAAATCATTTTTGAGCCTTATATACCATGAGTGCTTAAATGTTTGTGTGTCTAGTTATGTTTATGAAAAACATAAGATTTGATATATTTGAAGGATCTTTAACTAAGTTTTTCAAAAATAATTTATACTAGTTATTTATTCTTCAAATAGTTTTTGAGATTGACACATGATTCTATTTTTCTCAAATTTGATGCTTCATGATTTGAATATTAGTTTATATGTTAGTTTTTGTCAACACTAGGATTTATACTTGTACATATCGTGGGCCACAAATAAATCTATTTATATTTGTGCTTGAATGCTTATTTGAACCCATGAAATGTGCTTGTATTGCTTGGTTTTGATGATACATACATTTTTAAACTTGTATTCCCACTTTTTGGATTTGATTTATGATCATGTGTTTTCATTTCATGTATATGTGTATTTTGCCAAACTTTAAGATATACATGTATACCTCTTGAGTCATTTGCCTTTAATGCAAATCTATTTATATGGACTCAATTGTGTTTAAGAGATATATATGTATACTTATTGTGTTGTCAAAACATACATATATCTTGAAATATAAATTTTGTTTTTAATAAAAAATGTGTGATGATTTAAAGGAATATTGAGATTAATTGACATATTTTTTTGCTTTATTCCTTGCTTGAAGGATTCCGTACTAGTTTTAAAACATTTTCATATTAACTAGTGCAAATTCTTCATATGGTAGAGTATATGATAAGCTTACTCTTCAATTGGTATCATTGGATATTTTCAATTGGTATCAATATGATTTTTATATACTCGTATTTTGATTGTATGTATGAATGCTTTCAAATTTAAATTATATCAATTTCTATTGGTATTATCTTTTCATACATATGTGATCTACTTGTTCTTAAAACACAATGTATATGATAAGCTTAATTCAACTTGGTAACTCTTAAAGCTTATGCAATATGTTTTCAAAATTGATATCAAAATAAAAAAAATGTGTTTACTTGATATCTCTAAATGTGTTTTATTAAAAGAAAAATTTAAATTTTTAATTTGTATTTCCTATATGCAAGGAGAGCTTAACATCTCTCTTACATATAGTTCATGTTGAGTATATTATAAATTGAGGAGCTTGACAACTCTTCTTTATATGATATACGTGTGTAGGGGGAGCTTCACATCTCCTCTTATGCATTACATAATATGTGTTATGTGAGTTAGGGCTTGTCATCCCTTCTTCATATAATGCATATGTGTAGGGAAGCTAACTTAGCGTCTTCCTCTTCATGAATGTATATCGCATATAACCCTTATTGAGTCATTTGTATTACCCCTTCTTGATCTCTTTGTTTTTGACAAAAAGGGGGAGAAAATTTTGTTTGATTTGATTTTACTTTGAACCCCTTTGTTGATGATTGACAAAAAGGGGGAGAAGAATTTGAGAGTTATATGCATGTTGAGTAAGATTTATATTTATGCATATATATTTTTGTATTGCAAATAGAAGAAAAAGATTTTGATTTATGCTTGTTGCATGTTTCATCTCCATACTTGCATACATATTCATGTGCCTCATTGCCATATCTATTATTTATTTGTTATGCATGAGTTAAGGGAGAGCTTCTTTGAAGCTTTACTTTAATCCATGCATATATAACTTCATGAGTTTTGTCATCATCAAAAAGGGGGAGATTGTTGGCCCAAAGGCCTATCACCCTAGTTTTGATGATGATCAACTCATGAAGTTAAGTTTACTAATGATCTTGTGTTTAATTAGTGACAGATTCATTATCAAGATCTTAGTAGGTGCATAGCTCAACAAAGGATTAAATGTCAAGATTTGGAGCTAGCACGGTGTGATCCAAGGAGCTTTTGGATCAAGCTTGGACCAAGTCAAAAAGATGAGAAGCCTTCAAGTGAAGACTTCAAGAAGATGAAGACTTGTGTCTAGGTATAAGATTTAGTTTGTTTTAGATAAAATGTAAAGGATAGAGTAGTTGGTGGATTGCTCAAGTAGATATCACACACACACTCTTGAATTTGTTGTCTTTTCATAAAAGAATTTTCAGTTTAGAAAAGACTTTCATTTTGGAAAAATACTTTTTGGTTTTTGGAATTTCTTATATGCATATCTTTTATCCAAAACCATATTTAGAGCTTAATGCCAAAAACATAGATATTTTATCTTGATTGTGTAGTGGATCATATCCATACAGACTATGCTTTAAAAGTATATCTTGTTTTTGTATTTGATGAAGATTTGGAAAAATATTTTTTGGAAAAATATTGTTTTGGAAAAACAGTTTTTATCATGAGCCAAATATTTTCAAGTTACAAAAATAGTCCAATCTTTTATAACATGCCTTGATTTTGTGCAAGCATGTTTGTATATCAAAGTATATTGGTTAAACTATTTTTGTAGATTTTTATGTATTTTATGGGATTTTTATATGAGCCAAAAGACCAAGTTTTAAATCCCAGAAAAACAGTTTCCAGGCTTCAGCAAGTCGACTGTATAGTCGACTTGGCCTGAAGTCGGTCGACCGGCTCGGTCGACCGACGTGCACAGACGTGCACGCCTTTGTGCACTGGAGGACGGCCGACCGTGCCGGTCGACCGCTCCAGAGAGCTCTGCTCTCTGGAAATCTCGGCCGACCGTACGGGTCGACCGACAGAGAGTTCGACTCTCTGCTCCAGTGGCTCGGTCGACCCGGGCGGTCGACCGTGGCTCCAACGGTCGGATTTCTGACCGTTGGCGGTCGACCGACCCGGTCGACCGGCAGGCCTGACAGACCCCAACGGCTATATTTTTCTGGCCTATAAATTTGAGGGTCTTGTCATTGTTTTGTAACAAGATTTTAGGAGAGCTTTGAGCCAGTTTTTCCCACTCCATTAAAAGAGTTTTCTCCACATATTTGAGTGCTAATACTTCCAATCAAAAGGGAAGATTTTATCAGAGTGTAAAAGTGATTTCTTGAGTTTTTCACCTTAGATTCAATCCTTGCTTTCTCACAATCACTTGAGCTATCCATTGCCTTATCTATCCATAGGATTGTGTTGTGAGAGTTTGTAATTGGTGATCAAAGTGTTTTAGATCACCAAGAGATTTCTTCTTTGTTCTTTGAGGAGGCGGACAAGTGTGTTCGCGGTGGTTTAGAGTTCTTGTGTGAACTCGGTGGTTTGAGGTGCGGCCTCGGCGAGCTAGTGAGCTTGCGTGTGTACGGGACTAGGGAGTCCGAGAGCTTGTAGGTGTTGCGGCACCGAGGAGAGATCCATTGGGATCTTGCATAGTGGAAATCCTTCGTGTGTCGAAGGCGGGGATGTAGAGCAAGTGTGCTCGAACCTCGAAACAAATCCTTTGTGTTTGCGATTGCTTTTTCTCTCTCTCTCTCTCTCTCTTTGTCTCTTGTTATATCTTGCATTCAATTATTGTCTTTATCATTTACATACTTGATATACATTGTGCTTAATTGATATACTTGCGTGGGATTGTTGCTAACACTTGTATTCAACCAAGAGAGCCAACGCGGCACCTCAACCCATTCAAGGGGAATCTAGAGGAGTTTGTCCAGAGCCCTTCACGGGGAATTCGGCAACACTCTTTGGTTATACGTGGTGTTTAGTGTAAAAGATTTAATTAGGTCATAGTTGTTTTTAGCTTCCGCATCATTTAGCATTAAGTGACCATTAGATTAGCCATCACCTATTCACCCCCCCTCTAGGTGAACTTACATGCCTTTGTCATGGCTTTTTACGGCGATGTTATCGACATAGCATTCTACACTTTTATGTATATGCTCATAAAAGATCGCGTTCATAGTGTATTGATATGTCGCACCAGCGTTCTTCAAGCTGAAAGACATTACTGTGTAGTAGTATACTCCCACAATCCTAAAGGACGTGTGCTTTTTATCTTCGGGGTACATCTTTAATTGATTATATCCTGATAAGCCATCCATAAAAGACATCCTCTCAAAACACGTATTGTCGATTATGACATTCGTAATCGGGAGAGGGAATTCGTCTTTAGGGCAGGCAACGTTCAGATCAAGATAGTCGATACAAATCCGGATCTTTTCATTCTTCTTGGGAACAGGAACAATATTGGCCACCCAATCCGGATGTTCATTTTTCCTGATGAAACCATAGTCTATAAGCTTTTTGACTTCTGATTAGATTGCTTCCATGATCTTGGGATGGAACTATCGTTGTTGTTGTTTGACTGGTTTGGCATCCGGGTTGATGTTGAGACGATGCATAGCAATCTGGTGGTAGGGCCCGAGCATGTCTTTATAATTTCAAGCGAAGACATCTATATACTCTCGTATGAGTTTTATTAGGTCTTCTTTCTCGAAAGGTGACATGCTCTCACTTATGAAGATGGGTTAGGGGTTAACCTCATCTCCAAGATTTATCTGAGTCACTTTGTCCTCAGTTGATGGTTTGTATTATTCAAAGCACGTATCCCAAAGAGTATTTAAGTATTTAATCCATGGATCAGAGTCCGACTGGATTAATTCTTAATTCTTCAGATTCAAAAGTATCATCTTTATTATCTTTCAAATGACTGGTTGATACCACGTTCACTGAGAGACTTTCAAAGATATCGTTGATGCTAACGTCTGAGTCCCACGACGACATTGCTGACGAGCTATCATGATAGACCTCTTTTTCAGATTCGGGACCTGACGAGACTGGTGTAAAAACATAACTGAGTCCCATTCGGGTCTTGTGGTAGTAATTGGGGTCTTTGCTTTTTGGTACAAATGAATGAAGTAGTGCTCATTTTCTTTTGCTGAAATTAAGGCCCAATTCCTTGGTGAAATCATACCCCATTCTTTTCATCATATGACGGGACTTTTGTCCATAATGGAAGAATTGTGGAGACTCAGAATTACCCCCTAAGCTTTTGCAAGCTACATGTTCTGTCTCAATTCGTCTGTATAGAATTGGCTTTTGACCTTTTCGCCTTGCTGGTACTTCAAAGAGGGCATCATGTGCACTTCCAATCTTTTCACATACCAGGAGGGATAACTTTGTTGGTGTATGCAATGATGTTAGAATATTCATTGCTGACCAAAGATCACTATCCATGTCAGTGCTTGCGTCTGGCGGTACATAATTCGAAGCAAATACAAAAAAGTAAGCCAAATCTAAATCTTCATTGATGAACCACTCGCCTTTAGCATTAGCAGTTGTATCAACATCGAGCTTATCAATGCTCCTTAAAAGAGGATTTATTTCCCAGAGACACTCGTCTTCTTCTGGCTCCGTATCTGTTTCGTTGCTAGAGTTGGGTTCTTCTGGGTGTGGATTCTCATCAACCTCAAAAGAATCCTAATAAAGTAGGAAATCAGTAAAATAATTCTCAACTCCTTTGAATGGATGCCTTTCGTCAATCAATGTCCTCACTTTACCATCTTCACCAATGTATTTTATTACTTGATGAACAGTGGATGGGACGATGGCGTTGTTGTGAATCTAAGGTCGTCCCAGCAGCAGATTTTACGAGGTGTCAACATGAATGACATAACATGCACCTCTGATTTCAGGTCCACAATCTGACATCTGAGCTTGTTTTTTTCTTATTGGGCGTGTACCATTGGCGTTGAGTTATAGATGGTTATCTGAGCGGCGTTCAATCGATGGGTGGGGATCCCCAAATGCTGCATGACCCTGCAGGGCATAATGCTAAATCGGATCCCAGATTAATCTGAATACGACTCACTTCAAATGATCTGATATATCCTGTGTAATACAGGGGTCTATCATGCTTCCCTTTGACTTGCATGTCTTCTGGGGTGAAGGTGATGCAGGAAAACTACTTCGACGCATGGTGGTAATGGCTGCCATCTATCTCTTCACATGTAGCAGGAATCTGGGTTACGAAAACTTCTGCATCTACCAATGCTTCTCTTAGAGCACATCTTGTAGAGTTAGAAAGCCTCAGGAGCTCATAGAGAGTGATTCGAGTAGGGATATTGGCTAGCTAAGCCAAGACATCAAAGCGAAAGGGAGTTAATGGTCCCATACGATTTTTCGGAAGAGTTTTGGTATACTGAAGCTCTTTTGACTTTTTCACGGATGACCTCGTGGATTGCTCGATTGCTCCTCAGCTGTTTGTGGGGAATTTACCGCTGGCTCATCGTATTGTTTCAGATACTAATTGCTAGATCGAGTCTTTGATGTGGTAGGTAAGTCAGTGTTAGCAACAAGGGCGGACTCCTCATTGCCCTAACTAGTAAAGGAGGCGACATCTTTCTCGGTTTCTCTCTTAAAGATACCACATTGCTGGAGGATGCTCTAGCCTTGCTTTTGGACTTCTTGCTTGTGACAGTCGTCCACTGCTAGCTTTTAACAATGTCAGGATATACCAACATTGTCTCTCCTTGAGGAGTAGGGATAGGAATCAACCTTTCTCCCTTAGGTTGTGAGGATCGGTATAGATCACTCTTTGTTCCCTTTTTGGGATGGGATACATTATGGTTGGTGCTAGTGGAAGATTTTCTCCAAATTGGAATGGTGACGTAGCTGTCATGTTGGCGTTCACCTTCTTTTATTCTAAATGAAGCTTTAACACCTCTGCATCAATCAGAGTGTGAAAGAGATCTTTTAAGATGTAGCAGTTCTTGGTAGGGTGCCCCAGCATCCTGTGATATAAACAGTAGTTGAGATTATCAATCTTCCCCACCTCTTCAGGGCATCTGATCTCTGGGAGCTTGAGTCTGTTTTCTTTTGGAGTAACTTGAACAATGAGACCACGTGCTCATCCTTGAAGGAGTACGATTTATTAGCGCGTGGTTGGCCGGAAGCCATACCTCCTCTGACTGTCTGGGTCTTTGAACGAGATTTGACTTCTGTTGCCAGAGTTTCTCTTCTTCTCAATTGAGAAAATGACTCTGGGGTATGGCACATTAACTTGTTGGTCTTGGCTTCCTTTATTTTTCTTCAGCCCTGACCCTGGCGACAATCTCTTCCGCCTATTCGCCTTGTAGTACCAACTGCTTCCAAGTGCGACATTCTGCTACTTCCATTTGAGTGAGTAGGAAAGTTTGTAGATTATGATGGTATGTCTCAACCAGTATAAACTGGGTTATGCTACTAGGATAATGGAGTGCCATGCTCCAAAATCTCTCAATAAAGGTTTTGATAGACTCTCCTTTCTTCTGCATGGCTGCAATGAGAGTCGGCACTGAAATTTCAAAATCGTCTTCAAAAAAATGAGCCAGAAATAACTCCTCGAGGTTGGCCCATTTTTTATGAGCCGACAGAAAGTTTTATGAATCATTCAAAGGCGATCTCTTTAAGAGTGCGAATGAATAAATGAGTCAGAATGGCATCGATACTACATTCCCAGTTTAGGATTTAAAGTAGTATATGCGTTTGTCCGGTGACCCTTTGTCGTCAAAAATATGAAGGGTCAGTGTCTTGAATTTAGGAGAGCAGGGAGCTGTGTCCCATTATGCCGGGTAGGGTCAGACTATCTCCACATCTTGGAGCCCGTCTCGATTGGCGAGGGCCTCAAGGCATTGCTTCAGTTTGCTCATCCTCTTAGAATGATTGCTCTCGTTCTCTGAGTTATCCTCTTCTTCGGACAAAGATTTGGGTGGCTCAAAGTTAGAATACTCTTCATTCTCAGTATTCGCAGAGGATGAGCTCTCCCCTTCCTTCCATTTGTCTTTGGACTTCTTGGAAGTAGTTTTAGCCTTCGGTTTCTTTTTATCTTTAAGCAATCGTAATAGCATCTGCTTAAGGGTGTCGATAGATTCTTACTGAGCTCGAATCATACCGAATTGTTCCCGTTAGAATCAGCCTTGCTCTTCGAATCGCTTGGCCATCTCCTCGGGAGTTCCCGCCATGCGAGCAAAGGCGGTTGTCTCCGAACTAAAATTTAAAGACTGAGATTCGATGATGGCGGAGTGCTCATCATTTACCTAAATCCCCCTAGCCAACAGATTGTAGTCAACTGGGGCGATCATTCCCGTACAGGTCTGAGTATGTCGGTAAACCCCTTCAGGTTTGATAAGAACATCCTTCAAACATGGAGACTAATCAGCATCCTACTCCCCCTTGCTAATATCCAATTGCTTCCCCTTGGATTAACTTGGTGTGGAATCCGGCCCTACCATGTTTGCAGTCACTTCTGGGCATTCGATGTCAGAGAATAATTTCTTCTTTCGTGATCGTCGTCTTTTAGCCGATCTGAAGCCATTGATAATCGGCTAAAACTGAAAGTTTATTCATCTGAAAGTCGCAATGGCTATCAGAGAGTACTGCTGAGATTAGCTGCTCACAGTGGCATCGAGGGGCGATTTGATGGACACTCTTCTTCCTTGTCTGGTAGACCCTGAGGTTCGTTGGGGGGACGTCTGAGGAATTGGCCTAGAACCCTAGAGGTGAGGGCTTAATGGCTGAACGCGGGTCTCATGTTTCTTTGTTAAAGGACAGACCTCACGTTGAGTTGAAACGCGACCATCGCGTTTTGTTGAAACGCGGACCTCGCATTCTGAGACAGACAAAATGCGGGCCTCACATTTTGGAGCCGTTAGAATGTGGGTCTCGCGTTCGACACGGACCTCGCATTGTGGAAGAACGCGCGACTCGTGTTCTGGGACAGAAATGCGGTCCTTGCGTTGCTTAAAAGAAACGCCGGTATGAACCTCGCATTCTGAATCTACAGAACAGATTACTTCTACAAAATTTTCAAGCTGTTGTCGACGTGCGCGGCGTCTTCGTCGACGTTTAGCATTCCGGTTAAGTCGCGGGTTATTGGGAACCCCCGACAACCTGGAATTGCAGAGTTTGGAGAGGAGAAGGATAGTAGAATTAATCTTCATTGTCTCTTTGATCGTGTGCCGAGGCTTTCGGGTCTCCTGAGAGACGTTGACACGGGCAGCGTGGACTGCACGAGAAATTTTCAGAACCTCTTCAGAAGTGGCACCCTTTATGTTATGAGCAGTGGTGCGGGCCACTTCAGGAGTAATCTCCGAAGAGATTCGGGAGCAAGTCTCAGAAAAGACTTTGCGGTATTGCCGCATTGCTTTGGGGCTGACAGAGCCTGAGAAAAGGAATTTCTCAAACTTCTCTTGATCAAATTTAACGATGAGGGATTCTACCTTCTTCCCAAGGAGACGGATATCGGCTTGCGCCACAACATTCTCATTAGTAGAGAACGAAGTCCCCAGCGGAGTCGCCAACTTTTGCTTGGTTGAAAAAATGCCTTGTAAGATTTTTTAAGTGGCTGAAAGGTTATAGCGGAACGATTTTGATTACAAAAGAGGGAAGAAGACTCGGTTCTCCCCTTTGTTTAAAGCTGGGTTCTTTGAGTGGAAATGGAGAGTGATTCTTATTCTCTGTTGACTGACCGACTGTCTAGCTTCTCTTCAGGATACTCTCGAAGACTAATCAAAGAGGAACTCTATTTTTAACATGTGAAGTGTTTAAAGTCCACTGATTATTCATTTTCTCCTTTTCTCCAAAAAAAAAAAGAAATCTCTCCAAAAAGGAGTCCTCTCTTCATAGCTATTTAGGCTATTTATAAGAAGTCATAAGGGTATTATCGTCCCCTAAAATCTCTTCATAATGGGGATTAACTCCCCAATTATATGGAGAGATAATTGACATAGTAATGGGGATCTGTTACAACAGAAACACGGGTCTCGCGCTTGACGCAGACCTTGCCTTGTTTGTTGTAGACGGGGTGTCTCAGAATGCGAAGTTGCTCAGACTCACGTTTGAAGTAAGACACGCGGTTTCTCAAACCCGCGTCTCAAATGGAGCACCAAGTTGCTCAAACCCGCGCTTGACATGGAACATGGAGTTACTCAGACTCGCGTTGGATGGGATGGAAAGTTACTCAGACTCGTGTTGGATGAGATGCGGAGTTACTCAGACTCGCATTGAATGGGCGCGGAATTACTCAGATCCGCATCTGAAGTCTTCATGCTTCTTTAGACGCGAGGTCCGTGTTTTAGTCAAAACGCGACCTTCACGTTGAAATGAGGCTCGCATATGATGGCTTGTCCTTAGTGATTTTTAGACAGCCTACACACATCAATGTGCTTCGTCTTCTTGTGATACCTATGACCTTAGCGAGATGAATTGCACTATGACTGTCACAATGAACCCGAACTAAATTTCATATGATACTAAACGTCTAAACCAATCCTCTCAACCACAAAGCTTCCTTTGATACCTCAACTGCAGTCATGTAGTCCAGCTCTGTTGTTGAAAGAGTAACTGTATCTTGTAACTCTGCCTCCAACTAATGACGCACTCAACTACTGTGAATACATAGCCCGTCGTAGATCTTCATTGATCAAGATCTCCAACATAATCTGCATAAACATAGCCTTGTAGTACACTAGGCTTTCCCGTTTTCAATCTCTGAAATAACAAGTCTAATCTCGCAGTCCCTCACAGATATCATAGCACCCACTTTACTGCTTTCTAATGTTGTTTTCGTGAATTTGACATGAACTGACTTACTATACTAACTGCATAGGCTAAGTTAGGTCTACTGCAGACCATAGCATACATGAGTGATCCCACCGCACTAGCATATGGTACTTGAGACATTTCTTCCTCCTCTTTCGGTGATTATGGACACTGCTTGGAGGATAATTTGAAGTGACCTGTGATTAGTCTCTAAATATGCATATTTCATACCATATCTTCACAATTATTCTGAAAAAAATTCTGTTAATAATGGCTTTCTTGTGTATTTCTAGGTCCATGGTATGACGTGAAGAAGAAGCCCAAAAATCTAATTTATTTGGTGATTTTTAGAGCCTAAAAGAAGCCAATGACTTTGAAGCCCAATCTGCAATTCTAGGAGCAGAAAATGGCAAAACAATAGCCTGTACAAAGTAGGCCATAACAGGGATGGTCTGCACGCTGCGACGTTGCACGCATAGCCATAGCATGGCCGTGAAAACGCGACCAGAGCCACGTTTTCACGGCCATCAATCTTCGACGCCGACCCCGTATTGCCCCCCAAAGCCCCTTTTGGCTATAAATATCCCCTAGTTTCAGAACAGAGGGAGAGAAAGAAGGTTTTGAGGGTAGTTCTTCCCATTTGTGTAATTTAATTGTTCTTTTCTTCTTTCTTTTGTTTTTCTTTTTCGTTTATAGATCATGTAATAGGGAAGTGAGTGATACATAAGATGAAAGTTAGAATTCTTGTAGTAGAGGGTGACACTTCTATGAAAGGTTCTCTCTTTATCTCTACTTGCTTTCTTCTCTAACCTTTTCATACTTAGCTAATTTTCTCTCATGACATCTAACTGCTAACTACTAACTTGCTAACTCCTTACTTGATAATCTACATGAATCTATTAGCCTCTACTTGGCCATGCTCTGACAAGAGCCATTGATGACTCATGATGATAGATTCTAATACTCTAACATTCAACTCTCAACAAGCTAACATTACTTTATTCCATACTTGCTCTAATGTAGTTATTTAAGTGTAGCTTGCACTTATTTATTTGAGTTTGGATGTGATGAGTGATCTTATGAGTCATGCTTTGAAAACTCTTGAACCAAGGACTAGTGATGGTTAAGGATACATGTGAGAAAACTATCACTAAGAGGTTAGCATCTTAGTGGATCCATTAGTAGTTAGTAGCCATGAGTTTTTTTTTTCCATTTTTACTTTTTTTAGGAATAATCTCAAATCACAAATACCTTCTCTTCAATTTTTCTATCTTTTTACCGTACTCTTCTCTTTTCATTCTTTATTTTCTTTTATTTTAATTCTTTGAAACAAAGAAGAACCATTAACACACAAGTGAACATACCGTCAATGCTTTTATCGCCTCCCGTTCTTGTGGATTCGACCCGTTTAGCCTCTATGCTATAACAGAAGTATCAAGGAAGCCAAAGCATAGACACTTTAATTTCTGATTTCAAAATGACACTTTTTGTACACGGTTTCACCTCAATCAAATTTTGGCGTCGTTGTCGGGGATGGAAACGGTTTGATTTTTTTCTTAACTTTTCTTCTCTGTTTCTAGGTACAGGTAAAATTTTTCAGAATCTAACAACTGCAGAAGCCCACACTCCCCTGTATCTCCCTGCTCAACAAAGCAGGGAGTTGTTGCCCACTAGTTTTCCGTGGCCAGGCCTTTTTTTGCGGTGAAAATGCCGCATTTTTCTAGACTTTGATCTTCATCTTTTGCTGGGGTATCTTTATTTGCATATATCTGTGTATTCTGCTGCTAGTTTTCTATTTAGATTACCTGTGCACTGTAATAATTAAGAACTAAAATATGGTAATTTGATATTTTAAAATGGTTTAGACATTTGCATCTAGGCACGTATCGATTTCAATTTCAATATACTGTATTTTGTTCTTCTGTTGTTTTGATCTGGACCGAGTGTACATATTGTATTACATATAGTTAGGACAAACACGTTGGTGATTTACTCGCTTTTTGTATTCATTCTTGTATATATTGCACATTTGCACGAATTAAACTTAAGGGCATATCTCGATACAACATAAGGTGGGACGTCATTACCCTCCCTTAGCCTAAAAGCCACCTCCCCACTAACACAACCCAAGTCGAAATAAAACTTGTTAGGTGTTGGCCCCTAGGGACATCTCAAAATCATTTAGGAGATTGACCTAAGGGGAAAATTGTTAGATTTTGACTCTTGTCAAATTAGTGTTAAAGGTTAGGGATTGAGAGATGAAACCTCGAAGAACAGTGGTTCGGCATAATTAGGCCCGTTACTCCAGCACGAATGCCTCCCACTGGTCTTGCCACTAGCTGACTGATTAACTTGTGATCAGATTACAATAATATATCCCCTGTGGACAGTCTAACTAGTGAGGAGTCGTCGAGGTCTAGGTCAACCCTAGAATAGGCTTATTTTTGTAAATTTTCTTTTTCTTTATTTGTTTGTTTATTTGTTTTTTTTTTTTTTTTTGTGATTATTGTGATAAAATGGAATATAACTAAAATTTTTCCAATCAAATGAATCTATTTGTCACCTCGACCTTATTTGACTCGAATAACTCTAACCCAGCTATGTACAGTATGAACCAACCATATAGGCCGGATTGGGTTTATTCAACTCAATATGACCCATACCCCAAATCTTATGACCATAATTTTCAAAATAATTTTTACTTTTTACAGGGTCCATGGGGATTCACCTCCCCCGAGTCAAATTTTCAACCACCTTGTCTACAATTTTCACAATATTCATTTCTCGATTTTGATTCATATGCTCCTTTTCCTGTTCCACCAACCGAACAAAAATCCGATTTGAAAAAGAGTATAGAAGCCATGCTTGAGTCCCAACAATAAATTCAGAACTTGCTCAATTCACAATCTTTCCCACATCAGACTTCATAAACTCCTTTTCTAGAACATCCAATTGAAGAAAAATCTAAGTTAGAAAAAAGTATGGAAGTCTTTCATGAAACCGAGCAATACTTTCAAAACATGTTGTGTTCATCATTTCAACCAAATTTCAAGAGTCGTACTCATCTTTTTCAGTCTCACTGATTCAAAATGAACAACATCAATCCTGTAATTGAGTATGAAACTCTTGCGTGAGTCTGAGCGATTTTCTCGAAACATGTTGGACTTACCATTTTCTCTGAACCAAGCTTCACGTACATCTTTTTCAGAACATCCAACTGTAAAAAAATCCACTCTGGAAATGAGTATAGAAGCCTTGCGTGAGTCCGAGCAACAATCGTAAAATCTAATGGACTCACGATTTCACCATAATTTTTAAAACCAACTTCCATACTAACCTTTTTAAGAAGAACCGACTGCAAAGAGTATAGTAGACATGATTCAGACTCGAAATTCTGTTACCCGGCCTATCAGTAGGTTAGACTCAGTAATGAGTGAATTGATCAATGGGAGTGAGAAAAGTCTTTCTTGTCAACCTTTAACCAATTCTTATATCCCTATCCCTAACTCTATCTATTGGACCCAAGAATCATGTTATTTTGGAAACCAAGATTCAATTTCAGCACACCCATTTGAACTTGACCAAACTTCAAGTTTTGAAAGTTCCATTGACATTTTAGCAAGTTATCCCTTTCTTAAAATTGTACTTGAGCATGAATGTGATCCTGATCCCCCAGTTGGTAATTCCATTTCAGTTTTTGATTCAATAATGACTACGATGTTTTTACTAGATTTTTTTTCATATTCTGGAGTCAATATTGAATCTTGTATCAGTACACCATGAAATTGAATCACCAATATTTTACAATCACATTCCGTTAATGGGAAAGTGTGTGAACATCAATTCTTTGCTTTGGACTGCATTTTTGAACAAATTTTGACTCTCACTTTTGAATCTCGACTTGATTTAAGTCAAATTCTCGAGTCGGTATTCGTTCCTGTTCCGTTTAAACCCAAATCAATCATCTTCCATAATGACACTCCATTGCCGGACAAAGGTGTTGAACAAAATGACTTAAGAATTATTTTTGAAAATTGGAAATTGGATGGAGATAATTTTTAAATAAGACCATTCACTCAATCATTCTTTTAATAGGTTATATTAGAGAGGTCACAGGTGGGTTCCTTCGAATTCCACAATCTTTAGATTGTGTCACATTTCGTAGATCAATCAGACCACCATGGAACCACCACCCTGGGGTAATTTTTTTCCCTATTTGTTTCATGTATATATACATTCACGATGCATTGAGGACACCGCATGAGATAAGTGTGGGGGAAGGTTTACTAACGTAGTTTGTTTTAAATTTTATTTCTTTTACACTTCTTTTTAGGAAATTTTTAGATTATTCTTTTGTATAGAAATCCTTTCTTTTCTTTTTACAAAACTTTTTGAAATGAGAGAAATAGTTTTTAAGAAAGTTAAGATTATCTTAGGAACTAGGGAGACCTAAAATTATGAATTTTTAAAACTAAGTCAAAATAATATTTTTTATTTAAATTTTAGGATGAGAAAGTAAGATTAGAAAGATAATTTGATCATTAATTTTTTGCCTTAGATATATGAACTTCACACTTACAATTTTTGAGATTGAAATAAAGACTGAAAAATGCCATAAAAAATATAAAAATAATAATAATAATATATAATAATAATAACCACTTATTGAAGCTGAGTAATTATGCCTCAAGAAGTATGATTATTCACGCCTAAAATGATGGACAAAAATAAAATAATCCCCTTTAGTTTTGTGTCCTTATTTACTCGAGTTCTTAAGTCCGATGGATGTTTTCTCATCTGATGCCCTAAAACCATCTGGTTTGGGAGTCACCGGCTAAAGGCTCACTACCCGGGTAAACTGTAAGTCACCTAAAGGGGGGTGAATAGGTGACAAGCTAATCTAATGCAAAGTAATGCAGAATTAAAAACTATTAAGCTAATACGCACAGAATAACATAAAAGTATAGCCGAATTCTCGGTGAAAGACTCTGGACTATCTCCTCAAGATTCTTCTAGATTAAGAATTGAGGTGCCACTATGGCTCTTTTGGTTGAATACAGGTGTGAGCAAATAATCCCATGTATATATCAATTAAGAACAAATATATCAAGTATATAAAGATAAACAATATAAGCATACAAGATATAAAGACACAAGTGTGAGAGAGAGATGAGCAATCACAAACACGGGAGAATTATTTCAAGGTTTGAGCACACTTGTGCTACGTCCCCGCCTTTAACACTATGAAGGATTTTCACTATAACGATCTCGCAAGATCACTCGGTGCCGCAACACCTACAACGAGCTCCCTCAATAACTCTTGGATCCACAAGTCCCTCACTTGTTCCCAAAAGAACAACATACGCAAGCAAGTAGCTTGCCGAGGTCGCACCTCTACAATGAGATCCCTCAACAAGTCTACACCCCGCGAGCTCACTAGCTCGCCGAGGTCTCAACCTCTACAACACCTCAAATACAAATTTGAACACGAGTTGATCTCTTCTCTTGATCACCAATAAATATTCTCACAACAAATGATTCTTAGAGGATAAGTATAGTAATGAAAAGCTCAAGTTTGTGTGAGAAAAATAAGATAGAGTTGTGGTGAAAAACTCAAGAAAATCTTGAAAACACTCTTTAAAAACCCTCCTTTTGATAAGAAAGTTTTAGCCCAAAACAAATGGAGAAAAACCCTAAGAGACATGGGAAAAACTGGCTCTAAAACTTCTCCAAAATCTTATAAAAAACTGGCCAAGAGAACTCCCTTTTATAGGGTTCAGAAAACTAGCCGTTGAGCTCAGTTTTCTGGCCAAACTAAGCTGTCAGGCAACCGACCGGTCGACCGGCCAACGGTCTTTTTTATGACTGTTGGGGTTGCCGGTTGATCGCCCAATCGATTGCACCTAGGTCTTAACCTATCGGTCTACCAATCGATCGACCGAGGCAAGAACCAAAGAGCATAGCTCTCTGGCTGGTCGACCGCTCGGTTGATCGGGGCCAGATTCAGAGAGTAAACTCTTTGGATCGGTCGACCGCCCGGTCGACCGGCCCTCAAGCCAGGTTTGTGCACATAGCCTGTGCACATCGGTCGATCGCTCAGTCGACCGCCAGAAGCCCAGGTCTGGCATATTAAAAGGATTAAAACTTGATCTTTTAACATCTATAAAATCTCATAAAATTCACAAAATCAGGTCATTGAAATACTTTGAAATCCAAATATGTGTGGTCAAAAATCAACACATATTACAAACAAGTTGAATTATTTTTGCAATATAGAAATTCAGTTTTAAACTAAAAACGGTATTTTTCAAAAAATCAAACTTCTAATGAAAAATACAATTTTCCAAAACTTATTCTAAAACAAGATATTTTAAACCCTTTTGAAGCATAGTGTGTATGGATATAATCCAATACACATATAAGATAAAATATTTATGTTTTTGACAATTAAGTTTTAAATAAAGTTTTGACTTAAACTAAACTTAAACACATGATATAGAAACATCAAATAAATTTTTCTAAGCATTTGAACCATCAATGTGTATGGATGAAATCCAAAACACATATAAAATATGTAAACTCATTTTGATGAAATCTATTCATAAAACATAAAGATGTATATTTTGAAGCTCAAAACGAAAAACAGTATTTTCTAAATTCAAAACTATTCTTATGAAAACACTACATAAATTTTGTGTATGTATGTGTGTATGAGCTTGAGTAATGCACAACTAATCTGTCTTTTACATTTTATCTAAAAATAAAAATCTTAACACTTATAAACACGACACAAGTCTTGAAAATCTTCTCTTGAAAATCTTCTTCTCCTTTTTGACTTGTCCAAACCTTGATCCAGAGAGCTAGACTTTTCTTGAGTACTTGATGCGATCTTGAAGCGCGAGCTCTTGAATCAACACGTGCTAGGTTCAAAACTTGACTTCGAATCTTTTTGTTGAAGATAAACACCGACTAAGATCTTGGTGGAATATCTGAAACTAAATGAGCATAAGATCATTGGTACTATAATTACATGAGTTAATCATCATCAAAACTAGAGTGATGGGCCTTTGGGCTAACAATCTCCCCTTTTTTGATGATAACAAAACTCTTGGAGTTATATATGCATGAATTAAAGATAAGCTTCATAGAAGCTCCCCCTTAACTCATGCATAGCAAATAAACAGTAAAGATAATCAATGAAAGCTCATAAACTAAACAAACATATATGTATAAACACTAATATTAAACATGCATATATTAAACTCTCTAAATTCTTCTCCCCCTTTTTGTCAATTCATCAACAAAGGGGCGAAGACAAACAAAACAATAAAGATGTATATGCAATATACATTCATGAAGAGGAGAGACATTAAGTTCGCTTCCCCTGCATACATACACTACATGGAGAAGGGATGACTAGACTCTAACCCACATAAAACATAATATACAATGTATAAGTGGAGATGATAAGCTCCCCTTATACATGTGTATCACATAAAGAAGAGAGGTCAAGCTCCTCAATATGTAAAATACACTCAACATGAATCTATATATAGAGGAGACGTTAAGCTCCTCTTGCATATAGGTAATACATATTTCAAACAAATTTTGAAAACCTTTATAAAATAAATTTTAGTATCAATTTAAAATAAATATTTCAACAAAACAAATTTTTATATACCACTAGTGGGTGGTAAAGCAAATGTTAATAAACCACTTGTAGGTAAACATAAACATTATTTTATAGGTAAATACTAACATGAATACCACTTGTAGGAAAACATAAATATGGTGAAATCATTTTAAGTTTTTAAAGAACTTTTTCCCCTTTTTTTGACATAGTGCATAAGCTTGTATATGATACCAATTGAAAAATAATTGACATTAAGAACTAAATCAAGCTTATCATGAAATAATTTGTGCTATAAAGAGTTAACATTTTTAATCTTAGCACAACAAATCATATATATGTATGTATAAAAATACCACTTAAAATTTGAAGTATACATATATAAGAAAACACACATGAGTATACAAAAATATAATTCCATGAAGATCATGTGTATAACTCATAGCTATCACTCTTTTATGCACATGTTTGAATAGATTTTCAATAAGGGTATACAAGGCATGATCGCCCATCCAACCGCCCTTTGAAAGTAGAGATTTTCCAAATAAGAGTTAAAAATAATTTGAGTATAGTTTAAAAACACAACCAACTTGAAGAATAATGAACTAATTTAAAGTAATTTTTGAAAACTAGTTAAAGATCTTTTGTAACACCCTGCTCCCGGAATACGTACTTAGTTGCGTATTCAGATTTTTTCGATCGTATTTTTCGATTTACTTCCTGTATTTGTTTTGTATTACGAATTATTTATATGACCGTTTTGCCTTGGATTTGGATTCGTGAACTCGGTGTCAGCCCTAGTCTGAACCGGGGACCTGATCCTAGTGTATTACTCGATTTGGTCATTCCGGTATTCAGATTTGACCGATTTCAGTTTCAAACATCATTTTCTAATATTTTAGATTTTCTATGATTTTCTGGAATTTTCCTGAATTAAGTTGTAAATCTTCAAAACCGGTGTTGACCGACACCGCTGACCGATTCCCGGATTTTTAATTTACAAACAGAGTTGAATTTCAAGAAACAGCTTTCCATAACTTCTTAAAATCATATTTTCTATCTAAATACATTTTCTGAAATTTTTCAGATTTTATCAAAATCCGGCCGACCCGGTGTAGACCGGTATTGACGGTTGACTTCAGGATTTTTATTTTGAAAATAAGACTGAATTTCTGAAAACCGATTTCACCAAAAATCTTTTTATAATATTTATTATTTTTGAGAATTTTTGGGGAAGCTTTCCAAGCTATTTTATTTTTGGGACTTTTCCGGAGTTTTCGGTGTTTTCCCAGATACCGGAATAGTATCCAGATAATTTTCTCACATTCTCTCTCCTCTCTCTTTCCTTCTCTCTCTTGACTTCCTCTTCTCTCTATTACTTTCTCCCTAACGCGTTGACGCGTTGATTTTCTGGATTCCAGAGATCGGGGATTTCACTGTGTTTTCTAAAGATTTAGGCGAGTGTTCTCGCCTTCCTCTTGACTTTCCCATTTCATCTGGTCGACTTGTATTATTTACAATTTATGCTGTTTGAACTAACACTTTCTTTGATTGTGTTCAACTACTATTCTATCACTTGACAAGTACATGCCCGTTATGTTAACACTTGACATGCTAATACCTGACACCTGTCTGTAACACTTAACAATTGTGGTGTCATCACCTGACACCCGACTTGCTACTACTTGATACTTGTTCCTTGTTATGACATGACTTATAACCTGTCACCTGCTCGAGACTTGTCACTGTCATGATTACCTGATACCTGTTATGATTACCTCTCTACTCATGATTAGCACATTACGGGAATGTAGTACTTGATCTCTTGTTATGTACTCCAGTTATGCCTGTTATGATTCCTGTTATGATTCCCGTTATGATTCCTGTTATGACAAGTTATGATCCTACTCATTCCCGTAATCCGATAATTATGTTAATAAGCCATAAAAAGGATAACTTGCACGGGGAATGGGAGGAAGTGATGGATGCCGGTATGATGCCTTGCTTATAGTAGTGGAATATCAAAACTGACGATTCGTGTTAGGGGGATTTCAGGCCCCCAGAAGATGCGTGTTAGGGGGATTTAAGGCCCCCATATGGCTGTGTCCCGGGCGTACGGGAACTACTATAAGAGGAGCTATCAGTTCTTCATCAGCTTCCAATAACGAACCTCGCCTTGCTTATATATGGATGTATGTGTGTTGGGATGTACACCAGGACACATACCTAGATATATGAGTCAGACGAGTAATAATAATAAAAGACTCCTGTTATGCCTGTTATGATTCCTGTTATGCCCGTTATGGACTCCTGTTATGATTCCTATTATGACTCCCGTTATGTACTCCTGTTATGCCTGTTATGTGTTCCTGTTATGACCACTTTGTAACTCGGGTTGTATGTGCTTGGATTACGATGATATGAGATAAAGGTATATAGATGAGGGTTTCCTTGTTTGGATTATTCCTTCGATGTACTAGTCTCATGGAGCCGTGACCTAAGCTTATACCATCTGTTTTGCTCGTAATCAGGTTTTATATCGGATTTCCTGTTTTATGATAATTATGTTATACCTGTTCATACCTGCTATACCTGTATACACACTTGTGCTCATCCTTGCTCGCCACTTGGCATTCGTATCACCACTCGCCTGGGGAGTTTCATCTGACTCCCCTGGATCCTCATGTCCAGGTCATGGAGCTTGGAGCGTGTGGATTCTCCCAGTTGCTGATCAGAGTGGCGCAGTGGTAGCGTGGATCTCCAGCAGAGCGTTCAGAGCTCTATCCTTCCAGGCCCCCTTGTTCGGCTCTAGAGTTTTCCTGTTATGACTCTGAGCCTGTCTTTGTACTATTCATACTTGTACATCTCTTTGTAATCTCGTAATTGCGCATATCAGTGATGTAATATTCATGTAATATTGGATCACCTCTGGTGATAACTTTGTAATTGTACTCATATGTTGGAATGTATAATGCACCACTTGCTTCCGTACTCTGATTCTTGCCTGTACTGATGCTTAGCGTATATACGTGAGGGTATTTCTGACCTGCGTATATACGTCGCAGTAACGTCTCCGTACCCGCCGGGATCGGGGCGTTACAGGGTGGTATCAGAGCCTAGGCTCTCGCATCCTCAGTACGTCCAGATGGCAAATTAATGGTAAAGAAATTTGCAACTGGAATGCATGAGTCCTGGTTATATACTCCAACCCAAAGTACAGAGTTATCTATTCTATCTTGACCATCCTTCCTTTGATTCCTAATCCCTTCCATCTTTCCCCTGTTTTGGTTTTTCGAAGCCTTTATACCAACTTAAGATATGGTTATACTAGAAAGGTAGTGGCTAGTTCTGAATGAAGCTATTACATGATCTCTTCGGCCAACTCTATGGTGCTCGGGTATTCTCAGAATTGATCAACAATCGGGTTATCTTTTAGGAGATGGTATTCGGGTTCTTCTGCAGTTATTCTTTATTCTTGGCTATATTCTTCAGAGTGATTGATGCCTGATCTTCGGAATTCTTAAACTATCGGTCTTCTTTATTTATGGTCAGTATTATTTGTCATCGTTCAAAGATTTATGCGGCCGGAAGTGCAGAGGATGTCTATATCCTGATTATTGTTCAGTCGACTTGAGAGCCCTACCTATAGTGCTTCATATCTTAATTGGTATAATTCCCGTCCTTGTCCTCCTTGTGTTCAATTTACCCCTTATCGAAATTGCGAGGACGCAATTTTTTGTAAGGTGGATGGATTGTAACACCCTGCTCCCGGAATACGTACTTAGTTGCGTATTCAGATTTTTTCGATCGTATTTTTCGATTTACTTCCTGTATTTGTTTTGTATTACGAATTATTTATATGACCGTTTTGCCTTGGATTTGGATTCGTGAACTCGGAGTCAGCCCTAGTCTGAACCGGGGACCTGATCCTAGTGTATTACTCAATTTGGTCATTCCGGTATTCAGATTTGACCGATTTCAGTTTCAAACATCATTTTCTAATATTTTAGATTTTCTATGATTTTCTGGAATTTTCCTTAATTAAGTTGTAAATCTTCAAAACCGGTGTTGACCAACACCGCTGACCGATTCCCGGATTTTAATTTACAAACAGAGTTGAATTTCAAGAAACGGCTTTCCCATAACTTCTTAAAATCATATTTTCTATCTAAATACATTTTCTGGGATTTTTCAGATTTTATCAAAATCCGGCCGACCCGGTGTAGACCGGTATTGATGGTTGACTTCAGGATTTTTATTTTGAAAATAAGACTGAATTTCTGAAAATCGATTTCACCAAAAATCTTTTTATAATATTTATTATTTTTGAGAATTTTTGGGGAAGCTTTCCAAGCTATTTTATTTTGGGACTTTTCCGGAGTTTTCGGTGTTTTCCCAGATACCGGAATAGTATCCAGATATTTTTCTCACATTCTCTCTCCTCTCTCTTTCCTTCTCTCTCTTGACTTCCTCTTCTCTCTATTACTTTCTCCCTAACGCGTTGACGCGTTGATTTTCTGGATTCCAGAGATCGGGGATTTCATTGTGTTTTCTAAAGATTTAGGCGAGTGTTCTCGCCTTCCTCTTGACTTTCCCATTTCATCTGGTCGACTTGTATTATTTACAATTTATGCTATTTGAACTAACACTTTCTTTGATTGTGTTCAACTACTATTCTATCACTTGACAAGTACATGCCCGTTATGTTAACACTTGACATGCTAATACCTGACACCTGTCTGTAACACTTAACAATTGTGGTGTCATCACCTGACACCCGACTTGCTACTACTTGATACTTGTTCCTTGTTATGACATGACTTATAACCTGTCACCTGCTCGAGACTTGTCACTGTCATGATTACCTGATACCTGTTATGATTAACTCTCTACTCATGATTAGCACATTACGGGAATGTAGTACTTGATCTCTTGTTATGTACTCCAGTTATGCCTGTTATGATTCCTGTTATGATTCCCGTTATGATTCCTGTTATGACAAGTTATGATCCTACTCATTCCCGTAATCCGATAATTATGTTAATAAGTCATAAAAAGGATAACTTGCACGGGGAATGGGAGAAAGTGATGGATGCCGGTATGATGCCTTGCTTATAGTAGTGGAATATCAAAACTGACGATTCGTGTTAGGGGGATTTCAGGCCCCCAGAAGATGCGTGTTAGGGGGATTTAAGGCCCCCATATGGCTGTGTCCCGGGCGTACGGGAACTACTATAAGAGGAGCTATCAGTTCTTCATCAGCTTCCAATAACGAACCTCGCCTTGCTTATATATGGATGTATGTGTGTTGGGATGTACACCAGGACACATACCTAGATATATGAGTCAGACGAGTAATAATAATAAAAGACTCCTGTTATGCCTGTTATGATTTCTGTTATGCCCGTTATGGACTCCTGTTATGATTCCTGTTATGACTCCCGTTATGTACTCTTGTTATGCCTGTTATGTGTTCCTGTTATGACCACTTTGTAACTCGGGTTGTATGTGCTTGGATTACGATGATATGAGATAAAGGTATATAGATGAGGGTTTCCTTATTTGGATTATTCCATCGATGTACTAGTCTCATGGAGCCGTGACCTAAGCTTATACCATCTGTTTTGCTCGTAATCAGGTTTTATATCGGATTTCCTGTTTTATGATAATTATGTTATACCTGTTCATACCTGCTATACCTGTATACACACTTGTGCTCATCCTTGCTCGCCACTTGGCATTCGTATCACCACTCGCCTGGGGAGTTTCATCTGACTCCCCTGGATCCTCATGTCCAGGTCATGGAGCTTGGAGCGTGTGGATTCTCCCAGTTGCTGATCAGAGTGGCGCAGCGGTAGCGTGGATCTCCAGCAGAACGTTCAGAGCTCTATCTTTCCAGGCCCCCTTGTTCGGCTCTAGAGTTTCCTGTTATGACTCTGAGCCTGTCTTTGTACTATTCATACTTGTACATCTCTTTGTAATCTTGCAATTGCGCATATCAGTGATGTAATATTCATGTAATATTGGATCACCTCTGGTGATAACTTTGTAATTGTACTCATATGTTGGAATGTATAATGCACCACTTGCTTCCGTACTCTGATTCTTGCATGTACTGATGCTTAGCGTATATACGTGAGGGTATTTCTGACCTGCGTATATACGTCGCAGTAACGTCTCCGTACCCGCCGGGATTGGGGCGTTACATCTTTCAAAACATGAAATCAAACATATATCTCATGAAATATGTATATTACATAAGAGTTGACATTGATTGAGGTTTACCTGCACACAAAATATAGAATTTCAGATTTAGAACAGAGATGTGCAAGTTACTCAATTCTACCGCAATAGCAAGTGGCTATGCGAGTCGTGATCCACAAGGAGGGACTAGCGATGGAAGCTTTTTAGTAAGTTCTCTTTTAGGCTACAAAGTATGGTTAAAGATCTTCTTTTAGTTTTTTTAAAAGAAAAATGAAAAAGAGTTATAATTAAGTTAAAGTGAGTTAGGGAGAAAGTGGTAAAATGAGAAGATGGAGAAAATAGAAATGATATGTATAAAGAAATGAAAAAGAGTGAAAGAAATTTGAGAGATTGTGGTGTTGGTAATTTACACTAAAATTAAAAGAAAAGAAAACCTAAAAGAAAAACTTACCTCCTTTGGTTGATGACTTACCTGGAACCCTTGCATGTTTTACCTTGCTTCGAAGGCGATCAACACATAATTCATAAGATCGAGCTCTGTCCCCATTCGCATTACATCATCAAGATGAATAAGAATGAAATGATACAGAATCTTGAGGAGGAGAACATCATCATGAAATATCGGTGGCACTCAGACAAACATGACTATACTGATACTTCTAGATTCACTTGGATGCTCATCATAACCAAAAGAGGAAAAGTAGAAAGAAGAAGAAGAAAACAAAAGTAAAGAACATAAAAAATTACCTTTTATTGCTTGCAGAAACGATGGAAGAAAAGAGGAGGGTACATCGGTGTCACTCTCAACATAAGCCTCTCTCTCTTACTTACATGAATCTCAATCTAACCTATGCTTACAAAGAAATAAAAATTACATAAAAAGAAAATAAAAATCTACACTAAAAGAATGAAAAACTGGCCTAAAATCTATCTCTGCTTTGTCATTTTTCTTTTGCCTTTGAGATTGCAGGTATTTATAGGAGAAATGCAGAGGTTAGAGGAGTATGAAGATAGGAAAAGCTGGATATTTCTGAATTTGAATCTTTCTCTTATCTCCAAACTTGATTTAATGTGGATATTCAGTTCTGATCTGCAACTTGTTAACGTGTTGATTACTGAATATCATTTATCAAATGATAGAATTAAAAATAATGATCAACTTAAGAGTTGTAGCCCTTTAAATCTTCTTTCTGGATCATCTTGAATCATTAGATTTGAGATTCGATAGCGAAGGTTATGATTCAAATACTAAAATGTATTCAGACAGAATCCGAGTCAAACTTGCTTCATCTCATCCGTTGATCTCTCTCTATTCGTTTATTCCTCTGTATTTGATATTTTCCTCCGTTGATCTTTAGCTAACCAAAATGGATTTATAAAAATTCAAATTTTATCGGTTTTCATTTGGTGTTATCTTTCTGATTTGCTCTGATCTTCAGCTGAACATTTGCCCCAATCCTTAATTTGTTCTAACTAGATCTGTGATCATCCTCAGCTAACCAAATAGATCCAGTTATATCTGATTTTAACTAATATTTATTTGGTTTAATCCTCTTTCTCTTTATTATTATCTTCTACAAAATAGACATTTAAGACAAATAAATTAGAAGATTTATTACACGATAAATGTAGGAGTGCAATGAAAGAATGCAAAATATGTGTACGATCAGACATCAAAATCTATGAATCTCATACATGCTCATGAAAACAAAGTCATGAGTAAACAAAAAGATGTGGGTGCCCAAGAATCATGTAAATGACATATTCATAAAAATAAACAATAAAACTCAAAATAAAACTCAAATGAAATTTTTTTCCCCAAAAATATGATATATCATATAATCATGCAAGAATTATCAAAACTAAGACATACAATGTACAATCGAACAAATATTTAGTACACGAAAAGAATAAGATATGTAAAGCATGTATCTCAAAAATTGTATATGTATAATAGTTTTAATAGAATATGCATATGAATATATGATAAAGGCATTTAAATAAATATATGATTTAACTAAAGCATATAAAACATAAATCAATCCAAAAGGAATAGGTATGTAAATCTATTAAAAAGTTTTTCAAAAATACATGCATAACATGCAACCATTCAACTCAACTATAAACACAAACATTATATGATAGAGTTTAGGTTACTACACTAGCATATAAATATTTAAAATATTTTAATGAGGAGAAAGAAATGGTTACCAAAACTGATATAGCCAATTCATTTCTCCAAAACATAAAGTGGTCCTCCCACCATACTTCCTTGATATCGATGCATCAAATAGGTGTCTCCTTCAAACTCCAAATGCATACACCATCAAGGCACCGATACTCTCACGTCTTGTGAAAGCCAATACCTACATCAAATACAATAGGGGTGAATTTTGGTACCCACACTTTCTTGGGTTCATGGGGGTTAGTAACTTTCCTAACCCAAACAAACTTATTTGTAAAATTTAAAATATTTATTCTATCATAACAAGATTTTGCAAGGTGGCCCTTACGTCCACAATGTGTACAATTGTACACATGAGCATACATAGAATCATATGTCTGAGCATGATGAGCATGTGTATGTCGTGGGACGTGCATGCATGTGTGAAACTTGTTTCTTGTGAAACATATATTCTAATCTATTATGATTCACTGCACATTGGCTCAAAGTGGAGCCTAAATAATCAATGTTCTTCTTCAATGAACAAATATCTTTTTCAATCTTAGAAGAAGCAACATGAGAAACATGAGAAACAAAATTCATTTTTTTTAAGAAAAATTTCCTTTTTCTTTCAAAACTATTTTCTTTTTCAAAGATTTATTTTCATTTAAAACAACTTCCTTTTTCTTTTCCACCAAAATAACTTGGTTTTTCAAAAATTCATTTTCTTTTGAAACAATTTCAAATTTATTTTAAAAAAAAATCTTTTTCCTTTAAAACCAAATCATTTTCATTTTTCAAACTTTTATTTTTAATTTTTAACAATTCATATTTTTTAAGAAGTTGTTGACAAAACATAGCAAGTTCATCATATGGTATGTAAACATCTTCATCAACCTTGGATTCAGAATTTACCTCAAGGGGGTCTTCCCCTTGGACCATGTAGCACATGTTGGAAGCATCACTTTGATTGGAGTTCATTTTGCATCATTTTATGTCACATTACCATGCATTTTATTAATAAAAATTAGATTTTTAATGGTTACCTCTCTTATTTTTCAAGTCCAATCTTTAGTGGAGAAGAAGGCCCAAATAATCAATGTTCTTCTTCAATGAACAAATATCTTTTTCAATCTTAGAAGAAGCAACATGAGAAACATGAGAAACAAAATTCATTTTTTTTAAAGAAAAATTTCCTTTTTCTTTCAAAACTATTTTCTTTTCAAAGATTTATTTTCATTTAAAACAACTTCCTTTTCTTTTCCACCAAAATAACTTGGTTTTTCAAAAATTCATTTTCTTTTGAAACAATTTCAAATTTATTTTTAAAAAAAATCTTTTTCCTTTAAAACCAAATCATTTTCATTTTTCAAACTTTTATTTTTAATTTTTAACAATTCATATTTTTAAGAAGTTGTTGACAAAACATAGCAAGTTCATCATATGGCATGTAAACATCTTCATCAACCTTGGATTCAGAATTTACCTCAAGGGGGTCTTCCCCTTGGACCATGTAGCACATGTTGGAAGCATCACTTTGATTGGAGTTCATTTTGCATCATTTTATGTCACATTACCATGCATTTTATTAATAAAAATTAGATTTTTAATGGTTACCTCTCTTATTTTTCAAGTCCAATCTTTAGTGGAGAAGAAGGCCCAAATTTTGAATTTTTCAAGGAATTAAAAGTGTTTTAAGGAGCCTAAATCATGGAAGCCCAATTCTGTAACGAACCAAGGGATATTCCCAAACTTCTAGAAGCTCCAGCTGGGCACCTGCACCATAACAGAATGTCAGAACGATCACTGGCGCGACGGCCAAGATGCTGCAGCGGAAACGCGGCTCTGGCCGCGTTTCCATGGTAAATCCCTGGCCGTTGATCAAATGATTGATCCTAAGGCTATTATGGGTCGCGATCAGCTCCTGAGGCCTATAAAAGGACCCCAGGGCCTCTGTAAAAAGGGAGAAGAGGATAGCTAGAATTTTAGAAGAAAATTTAGGATTTTCTTTAGCTTTCTCTTAGTTGTCTCTTGTATTTTTTATTTTCTCCTTTTAGATCCAGAAAAGAGAGAGGGTGAGAGAGATCTCTGTAGTTGAAGAAGTGACAATTCAAATACAAAGGCTCAAGTTTTCTTCCTCTTATTTTCTTGCTCTATTACCATTTACTTATAAGTTCTTTAGTTTATTGCATTTACTTACCATGTCTTTTTCCTTTCTTTTCCTTTCTATGGCTCACTAATCTCCTAACATGACTAACTAACTTCTAACACTGCTAACTAACTCTTGGGTGATGCTAACTCATATGACTTATTGGATGTTTTTATTTCTACTCTTGTATCTAACAAATCTTTTTATTCCCAATGAAGATGAGTATTGTTTCTAATCTTAGTGAATGCTTTGTATCACCTCCATATGATTCATGTGTGCCTTATTTAGAGCTTTGTTTCTTTAACAAGAGCCTTGATGGAACATGGAGATGGATCATTTTAGTATGCTAACACTTGTTGTACAAGCTTCTTATTTCATGCTAGCTAACTATTGCTTTGATGAATTAATGAATCTTACATTTTTGTTTAGCATATCTAAAGTGTGAAGACCTATGTTCCATTATTGTGAACATATTGGGAGCCAATGATCTAAGGAGGCCACCTAGCCAAGCTAAGATGAGAACATATCCTTAATTTAGGACCACTTATTGATTTGACAAAGCAAGATGGACTATTGCCAATGAATCTATATGAGGCATAAATTACCCAATGAAATTAGTAAGTTAGTAGTGTAAAATGTTAATCAGTCATGGTTTTCTCTCTATCAAATTTTAAAACTCTTTTCTAAAACTTTCTCTTTTTCTAACTTCACCGTTTTCATTCCGTTTTTCTCGCTTCCGTTTTTCTTTTCTTAAAACACTACAAAGATTCTTCATTTTCTTTTTACTTTGTTTTGCTTACTTATTTTTGAACAAAGAAGAACCTTCGTTTTCTTCTCAAAAACATAAACATAAGAACTATGAACGCTTCTATCGCTAGCCCTCCCTGTGGATACGACCCGTTATAGCTTTTACTACAAACGGTAATTCGAAGGAGTAAAGTAATTCTACACACATATTCAGATTTTGAACATTAGCACAAGAACTTAAATAGTTTACTCTAAACTCTTACTCAATTCAATTCCTCCTTTCGAACAAATTTTTGGCGCCGTTGTTGGAGAGCGCGATGTTTTTTGTTGAGCTTTTGGAACTAAAACGAATTTTTTCTTCTCTGTTGTAGGTGACAGGTTGTTGAAACAAGAAAACAGGCATTGCAGTAACATATAAGTGGTCTTGGGTCTCTATTCTAGAAAGCAGAGACCAAGTACCCTCTGAATTGTCACGTTTTCTCAGCTCTAGCCGCAGATCAGCGGCAAGGAAGAGTTCACTACTCATAGTTTTTGTTGCAGGGCTGCTTGCTTTGCAAAAATATAGCTTGCTGTAAAAATTTATTTCTTGTATGCAATCACCAGGATCCTGCTAATAAACCAACAGTAAAAAAATTGTTGAAAAATTTAAAAATTGATTAAACGTTTGTATTCTAGGCATGTGTGTTTTCAATTCATTTACTTTACTGTTGAAGAGTACTAAAGTAAGGTACGTACGCATAGCATATAGAATAAGACTCATCTCTTGGTTAATTTAAATCGCTTTGAGTTAATCTTGTTTGCATATTCTGTACACTTACACAAATCGATTTTAAGGGCACCACCCAATAACAAGATAAGGTGGGGATTTTATCACCCTTCTCTAGCCCAAAAACAACATTCCAAGCACTCACAATCTCAAGCTTTAAAATAAAAATTGATAGATGTTGGCCCTAGGGACATCCGGACTCTAAGAGATTAGCTGTGGTTGGAACTTGTTTAGATTCACACTCCAGTCAAATCAGTGTCTAAGGTTGAGGATTAAGAGGTTAAGCCTTGAAGATACCGTGGTTTGGCGTAATTACGACTCGTTGCTTATGCACGGATAACCTACCACCATATTTTGCCCCTACCTGGCTGATTAGCTGTGGTCTGATTCGAGCAACAACCTTCCTCGGGTAATCGACCAGTTAGGAGTCGTCTAGGTCTAGGGATCCTAGATAGCTTGGTGATTGTTTTTCTTTACTTTTTGTTTGTTATTTTCCTTTTTCGATTATTTGTTAGGTGAACGTTGTCTGTGTTGTGTATGCAAGAGTGGTACCAAGATCCTATTTCAACAAGACTTGTTAGAAATACTACACTTGCACACACGCCATGTCCTGATACAAATCCAATCATGGCAAATCATATTTCTCTTCAAGACAAGTTCTACCCAATTCGGACTTCACTTCCCTCATGCATTCTTTTACCTGAGGCTAATGTGAACAATTTTGAGCTCAGTTCATAAACATACTCCCTAGGTTCCATGGCCTAGAGTCTGAGGACGTGTATTTCTTCATTCGAGAGTTTGAAGAAGTATGTTTGATGATGAGAATTCATCAACTGGAGGAAGATATTGTTAGATTGAGGTTCATTCCCTTTGCGCTTAAGGATATGACTAAGAAGTGGCTATATAATCTACCTGTCAGTTCCATTTCGTCATGGGATGATTTTGTCAAGGTCTTTCTTAAGAAGTTCTATCCCATCCATAAAACTGCCCTCATCTGAAAAAACATAATACAGTATAGGCAGGAAACAATTGAACCATTCTTGAAGTATTTTGAACGGTTTTAGGATTTGTTAGCCCAATGTCCTCACCACGGAATAGAGAAATGGTGGCAGTGCCAAATTTTCTATGACGGACTAGACTATCAGACTAAGACACTCCTTGGGACTATGTGTCAAGGAGAATTTTTGAAGAAAGATGAGGATCAGGGCAGGGACCTATATGAAGCTTTAGCAGAAAAAAACCATTCAGTGGGAGTCTTGCCCTGAGAAAACTAACCCCACAACTTTCAGAACTAGTATGCATTCAATTGAGTCCTGTATAGCTGCCGACGCAAAAATAACACAATTAATGAGGAGGATAGAATTGATCGAGGCTAGGGAACCCAACTCAGTGAACCAGGTCAGCCCAACACAAGTGATCAATTCGGTTGCACCTATTGCCATGCTCTCACGCACCTGTTTGAGGAGTGTCATGTTTACCAAGCTCAACAAATGTTCCCTGAAAACATGAATGCAGCCTATTCCAGACCCAACTATAATCCATACTCCAAGACATACAACACGGGATAGAGGAACCATCCAAATTTTTTATGGAGTCAGCTGGTCCTGAGCAACCAAGGTAACAACTTCCACACTGATACCCTGCTCAGTCTCATCAACCCAATTTCCACCAGTGTCAACCGAATTTTTAATCAATTACCAACATAACTTCCAGCCCACATACCCGTAACAACAACCACAGAATCATCTAGATAAAAAATGTCAGATTTGGAAAGAATGACTGAAACCTTATCCAAAACCCAGGCCTCAATGATGAACAACCACAACCAAGCTATTAATAGGTTAGAGGTTCAAATAGATCAACTGGCTAACTCATTAAATGAAAGACAAAAGGGAACACTGCCTAGTCAGCCATTGCCTAATCCTAAGAACCCTTTTCCTATTCATGAAGCTGAAGACATAAGTCCGAAATAATGCAACACTGTTCATATCTTGAGATCCAGAAAACAAGTTGACAATCCTGTTCCCAACAAATCAGTGTCAAATTCTCCTGTGACTGTACCACAAACTCCAAATGACCCAGCTTCAAGTTCACAACCATCAACTTCCAAGTCTACTGATAAAAACAAAACAGATGAGCAACCTTACAATCCTATTATGCCATTTTCTAATAGGCTAGCAAACAATAAGACTAATGCTCAAATGGAGAAGATTAGGAAAATGTTCAATCAAATTCAAATCAATGTGCCCCTTCTTAATGCCATAAAACAAGTCCTTTCATATGCAAATTTTTAAAAGATATGTGCACCAAGAAAAGAAAAACAAATATCCCCAAGAAGGTCTTCCTTGCATCTAACATAAGTGAGTTGTTAACCGAGCCCATTCCTATGAAATACAAAGACCCCGGGAGTTTAACCATTTCATGTATCATAGGACAGACCACGATAAATCCGACACTACTTGATCTAGGAGACAGAATCAATTTGCTTCCCTTTTTTGTGTATCAGCAACTCGGGCTAGGCGACCTCCGTCCAACCAGAGTTACTATACAATTGGCTGACCGATCTGTAAAGATTCCCAAAGAAGAGATTACAGATGTCCTCATACGAGTCGGGAAATTCATTTACCCTGTGAATTTCATCATTCTGGAGACACAACCCGTACAAAATTTGAAAGCTCAAACCCCGGTCATTCTAGGACGACCATTCCTAGCCACTGCAAATGCCATCATAAACTGTAGGAATGGGTCTATATGTCTAACTTTCGGAGATATGATGAAAGAGGTAAATGTTTTCTACCTGAAAAAATAATCTCGTGACTTGGATGACCAGTCGTTCAAAGTGAACTTGATTGAAGGATTGACAAGTGAACATGAAGCAGAGATGGAATATGAGTCTAACAAAGAATTCGAATTGGAGTCAGATGACTTCAATCTTGACCCAATCATTGAATCCACAGTGGAGTGGGCAACAAACGCAATCCCGATCATTCCCTGCAAGAAGAACAACCATCGATAGATCATCCCCCTCTTCAGAGTTGAAAGTTCTTCCTAGTCATCTCAAGTATCAGTACTTGGGTGAAAAGTAAGCTTCCCGTGTGATAATAGCATCTCATCTTACGGAACAACAAGAATAGGATCTTCTTGCTGTGTTGAGGGAAAACCGAGAGGCCATTGGTTGGACCATGGCTGATATAAAGGGGATCAGCCCCTCCATTGTACAACACCGGATTCACTTAACAGAAAAGGCAAAACCAAAACGCGATCCATAATGTCGACTAAACCTAATCATGCAAGAGGTTGTCTGTGCTGAAATTATGAAGTTACTAGACAATGGGATCATTTATCCCATATCTAATAGCCAATGGGTTAGTACAGTCCATGCTGTGCCAAAGAAGGCAGGCTTTATTGTGGTAGAAGATGACAAGAAGGAATTAGTACTAACTCGTCTTCCAATGAAGATTAGAGTTTGTATTGATTATCGAAATTGAATGCTGCCATATATAAAGACCACTTTTCTCTTTCATTCATAGACCAGATGCTCAAGAGATTGACTGGACACGAGTATTATTGTTTCCTGGATGGATATTCAGGATACAATTAAATTCCAATTACTTCCGAGGATCAAGAAAAAATGACTTTCACCTGTCCCTTTGGAGCGTTTGCATATAGATGAATGCCCTTTGGTCTATGCAATGATCCCGCAACGTTCCAACGTTGCATGCTTAGTCTTTTTTCAGACATGGTGGAAAAAATTTTCAAAATTTTTATGGATGATTTCTCTAAATACGGCAATTCCTTTGACCAGTGCCTGCATCATCTGAAGCTGGTTTTTCAAAGATGCATGGAGAAAAACTTGACACTCAACTGGGAGAAGTGTCATTTCATGGTCAAGTAAGGAATTATCCTGGGGCACGAAATTTTAAACAGAGGAATTGAGGTTGATAGATCGAAGGTAGAAGTGATAGCAAAGCTTCCGGAACCAAAAAGCCTAAAAGACATTAGATCATTCTTAGGGCACGCTGGCTTCCATAGAAGATTTATTAAAGAGTTTAGTAAAATTACTAGACCTTTAACTAATCTATTAGGAAAAAATGTGCCCTTCAATTTTGATAAAGAATGTCTACAAGCTTGGGAGGAGCTAAAGCAAAGACTTATCTCGGCGCCAATAATCTCGGCGCCTGATTGGATTAGACCCTTCGAAATCATGTGTGACGCCTCTGATTGTACCATAGGCGTTGTTCTAGGACAGCGTATTGATAACAGGCAACATGTGATTTATTATGCTAGTAGACGCTCAACGAGGCCCACCTCAACTACACAACGACTGAAAAAGAATTTTAGCAGTTGTGTTTGCGTTGGAGAAATTTTGTCAGTACCTACTAGGGTTTAAGACAACGATTTTCACCAATCACTCTGCCCTCAGATACCTGATGTAAAAGAAGGATGCAAAAGCTAGGCTTATTCGATGGATACTTCTTTTGCAAGAGTTTAACTTAGAAATAAAGATAAAAAAGATGTCGAGAATGTGGTGATGATCACCTTTCAAGGATTCCCAATGCACCAACTGAGACGATGCCAATAAATGAAGATTTTCCTGACGAACACATCTTCATGATGTGTAAAGAGCTCTGGTATGCCGATATAGCAAACTACCTTGCAATCGGGCGAACACCTTCAAATTGGTCAGGTCAGGACAAGCACCGCTTTATGACACAAATACGATTTTTCTTTTGGGATGAACCATATTTATTCAAATATTGCCCTAATCAGATCATTAGAAGGTGTCTTCCTGAGGATGAACATCAAAGCATTTTGACATTTTGTCACGAGTTAGCTTGTGGTGGACACTTTGGTTTACGAAAGACTGCCGAGAAAGTCCTTCAGAGTGGTTTCTACTGGCTCACTCTCTTCAAGAACGCTTATACCTTTTGGAAATTTGTGTCAAATGTCAAATGACGGGTCAAATTACACGGAAAGACATGATGACCCTTACACCAATCTTGGAAGTAGAAATTTTTTGACTTATAGGGCATTGATTTCATGGGACCCTTTCCTATGTCTTACGGTAACCAATTCATTTTGGTAGCTGTAAACTATGTTTCATAGTGGGCTGAAGCTGTTTCAACCAGAACAAGTGACAACCAGGTTGTCATCAAATTCTTAAGAGAAAACATTATTTCGTGCTTCGGAGCCCTCCGTGCAATAATCAGTGACAATAGGAGTCATTTCTGCAACTGGGCTTTTGAAATCCTAATGCAAAATACTCTATTCTCATAATTGTCCACATCTTACCACCCTAAGACAAACGGGCAAGTGAAAGTTACAAATAGACAAATAAAACTGATATTGGAGAAAAATGTAGGACAGAATCCTAAAGACTGGTCCATCAAACTTATTGATGCCTTATGGACTTATCGGACCGCCTACAAGGCTATTCTCGGTATATTCTCCATATCGAGTTATATTTGGGAAGCCATGCCATTTGCCCGTGGAGCTTGAGCATCGTGCGATGTTGGCGATCAAACAGTTAAACTTTGACCTAAAGAAAGCCGGTGACTTGAGGAAGTTGCAGATTTTCGAGTTGGAAGAGATAAGAAATGATGCATACGATAATCCTTGGATTTCTAAGCACATAACAAAACTCTTCCATGACAGATCCACTAATAGGAAGAATTTTGTCCCTAACAAAAAGTTCTATTGTACAACTCCAGACTCCATCGTAAACATCAAAAATCAATCGATCTCAAGGTAATCTGGTACAGTAAATCATAAGTATAATAAATCAATAATCAGTTCTCTCATTGTTACCAATCTGTTTTAATCTTCTAAATCACCAATAACAAACAATAACTGTTATCAATGCTAAAGTACAAGATCATCGATATCAACAAAATCAATCTCACAATAACTCTATCTTTATAACTGAAAATAGCAGTCTACTAATTATCCTCGAGATCAACTTAGCCAATAGATACCAAAATCACAAACAACGAGTATAACATTCTTAGTCATTATGGAATCTAGAACATCCTTACATCTGATAATCAACATCGATAAGGTCATCAATACTCAAACAGTATAATCAGGGGTAAAACCGGGAATGCTCACAACTAAAACTCCAACTACATCAATCTCATCAGAACACTAATCAAAATACTTCGAAAAGAATACAAGTCAATCAACTCAGCTATATATCCCTCCTCTACATCATCAGTATATCCATCCTTTAAGTTACTGATATATCCAGGTCCCAACATATAAAATACATGATCATCTATATATAACCAATCATCACTATCCAATCTGATTAAGATCATCATATATTCCCACTTTCATTAAGCTCAATCACAAGATTCAGAAATTCAAGTAACTAATCAATTATGTATATACATACACCAGGTCAGGTCAACCCAATCTACGCTTACTCCTCAACCTAAGGTCAAGTCCAGCACAATCGAGTCTACTGATCAAATTCAATGTCAAGAATATAAATCTCAGGTCAACTCTAACTCTAACCAAGTCCTTATAAGACCAATTACCAAGAAAGTCAGTCAACTTAATAAATGACATCCTGTTTAATTTTTTTTTCAATATCCAAAAAATTCCAGTCTAGATAATCATCAAATAAATGTCCGATAAATACTACACAAAAGTTATGATATATGTTCTCAAGTATGAACTAGTCCAATTAATTCATATATCAAAACAAGTCACAGTCTAAGGTATACCTTAACTAGTCCTGAATCAATAGTAATAATCAACCATTACATGAAATGACGCTGATAAGCGTTCAAATAAACTGTATAATAAAAGTGTACACTAATTGACATCATATGAAGTGGCACGTGTAAATCATATTGGTCAAATGAGTAGATGGTCACATGAAATAAAGTAAGTAACATATATATGCTACTGACAATGGTAAATGAGAAAATAAGACAAGAGCAAAGACTCACATGAAATAACACTATTTTGGAACAGAATCGCCGTCTGGTCTTCACTGCATGAACCGGTACGAATTTCTGGATCATCTCATGGATCGGTCTTTGAATCACCAGTTTAACGAGTCCACAACGAGCACGAATCTGGATCAGGTCCTGGTCTCTTGTTACTAGTTCGGATCGCACGAACAAGTCCGTAACACTGTAGCATCCAAACGAACACATATGGGCACACATATACATAAATACATATATGCACACCCATATACAGACACAGTATATAAAAGTATACCCACACGTTCATACATATATACACACACTAACACATTTCATGCAAACACATAAATATTCACACAGCACTTACATACACTCACGCACCTACACACATATGCTATACATTTAATTAAAAACACACCCACTAACACATTAATACCCATACATTAAAAAATGCATGCACTAATAAACACAAACAAGTGCACATAAGTATATAACACACAAACATGTAACAGAGAAGTGAAAAGAGAAGACTCACGATCATGGGTTGAGCATGCTCCAGGGTTTGCCGGAGATGATAGCAGAAGGCATGAAGGGGCACGATGGCATGCCGGAGTGCCCGCGGAGAAAGTTGGGTTGCCAAAGGGGATCATGGAGCTCGCCAGAGGGGATGAATAGAGGGGGAAGTGCTTGTGCTGCTGTTGGAGTTACTGTGCTCGGATGGGTAGTCATGGGGCGGGTGGTGTTGTGGCTTGGGAGTGCAGCCATATGGGAGGGGACTACCAAGTGTGCTGGTGGTGAAGCCAGGTGCGCAGCAGGCCAAAGGAGGTATGGTTGGATGCCATGGCGAGGAGATCGGGCTTCAACGACGCTCGCAACCGAGAAAGGAAAGCAGCCGAGAGGAGGGGCTCGGGTTGCGCTAGGGGGTTAGTGATGCTCGATGTTGGGTGTTGGAGAAGAAGGAGATGACACGGGATGGATCCAGCATCGGGCAGAACATGGCGATGGCTCCGAGCAAGGGAGGAAGGAGGAGGGTGGTGTGTGTTGCCTTCGGCTAGGCTGCGCCCGTGGGTGAAGGGAGGAGCTGTTGCCTTGTGGATGTCTCCGCAGGCCAAAAGAGGGAAGGACTCGATTGTGTATGGGAGTTGCGCCATGATGGACTGTGGTGTGGTGCTGCCACTGCTATTCGCTGAGGAAAGGGTGACCTCAGGTGGAGGGTTAGGTCACTTGTAGAGGAAGAAAAATATATGAGTAATTGGATTAGGGTTAGATAGAGATTAGGATATGGTTTATCAGTTAGGATCTGATTTAGTTGTTAGGATTAGATTTATGATAAGATTTGCATTAAAATTAGTTAAAATAAGATTTAAATTTAGGATATGGGTTAACAGTTAATGGGCTATGGGTATGGGTTGGGCTTCAAGAAATGAGGAGAGAAAGAAAATAAATAGCGGAGGAAAAAAAGATGGGCTCTAGATTTGGGCTTAGATGAAATGAAAAATGCAAATAACAATAATAAGTATAGTGTTATACCAATAATTAAATAGTTAATAGTAATAATAATAGAAATGATTAATTTATAAATCAATTTAATTAATAATAAAATATATATTTGCAAATACACTCATATTTGTATAGGTAATCATGAATATATTCCTATTATATATGTATACATATAGTTATACTCATGCACAGAATATATTAATCAATAATAATAAGTGAATCTAAATAATATTTAATTAAAAAATTAGAAATACAGTATTATTAATTAGGAGGTATTACACCACCCCTATTATCCGGCGGTTAGCCGTGGCCAGCACCGCTGCCCCGATGTTCTCTGGCCGCGCTGCGGCCAGGGTGCGACCAGGTCAGGGCTAAGTCCTGGCCTGCATGGGCTGAGGGGGGCAGCATCTCCCTCTCCTCTCTTTCTCTATTGTCTCTCTATCTTCTCCTCTCTCTCCTTACTCTCTCTGCCTCTCTGTGTTTCTCTCTCTCTCCTATTCTCTTTCTCTCTCTAACTCTCTTTCTTTCTCCTAGATCTTTCCTCTCTAGGCCTCTTTCTCTTTCTATCTCTTTCTCTCTCTTCTCCCTTTATCTCTTCTCTCACTTCTCTCTCCTCTCTCTTATTCTCTTTCTTTCTCTAAAATATTTATATATTTATATATATATATATTTACAGCATGCTCGTGTTTGAGACTCTGGGACTTCACGGGTTTTTCAAAGATTTAGGTGAGTGTCCTCGCCTCGTTTTAGGTTTTCTCGCTTCGTCGGGTTAACTTATATTTATCCTGTATTTGAGTTGTATTAGTATTTTGTTACTGGGTTGTGCCCTTATATTTGTATGTGGCCGAGTGCACAGGATTGTACATATACTATGCCTGTGGCGAATGCTTGTACTAGTGTATTTTCATTCCTGTACAAATGCCATGCATGTGATGTTGCTCACTACTACTTTATTACGTGCGTGTGATTGACACTAACAATTCTACGGGTACTATACCCAGCTTCGAGCTTCTATACCCAACCTTCGGGTTGCATTTAGCCTCCGGGCTCTCTACACTCGCCTCCAAGCTTCACCACTCCATGAAGCTTAGATATTTTCATGTTTATATGCATGCTCATGTGGTACTAACATCTCTTACAGGTACCCTTGTACTGACTCTGAGTTTCTGCTCACTGCCGGGTTAGCTACCCAATCAGTTTTAGGCCTGCACCCTTATGGGTTTCATGGTAGCTATCGAGAGTGCACCTAGACCTCGAGCGTACTCTAGCCCTCAGGCTCTCTCGCCCACTTCCTCGAAAAAGGAGTGCGCTTAGACCGTCAGGTCACTCATGCTCCGCCTGGTAGGCATGCTTAGCGCTCAGCACTTTAGCACTAGATAGACTTGCTTTCTAAGTTGTCATTCCAGTAGCTCCGTCTAGCGCTTTAGGGATCAAATACTGTTTGCTATTTGTACCTCCAGCTTTCTTAGCTCCGCTTGAATGTTTGCTTGCTTGCTTATTACCTGCTCGTCAGTTTATCTATTCTTCTATTAATGGTTGTGAAGAGTTTGAAATCTTATTTATACTGTTTTTCTGAGACTGTGATTTTTCGGTATTCGTATCATGATTTTTCGGTATTCGTACTGAGCTCTTATATTGGTACTATTTTCCTGTATCACTTGACATACTTATACTTGATGTGCTATTTCTTACCATTTGTCTCTTCTCACTTGCCTGATATTACCCTCCTATCATGCTATGACCAACATTCAGCATGACATACCTAACTCTCATAATTATCACGATAACAGGAATGATGAGCTGACATCTTGATTACATCTTGATATATTCTAGTACAAATCGTACTCCTGATACTCATGTGCTCCTGATACTCTTGACTTGTTCTTGCTCATTCCCGAAATCTGATAATTATCTAATAAACTATAAAAATGGTCAACTTACATCGGGTCGGGGAAACTTATAGATATCAATGTATGTTCGTGTTTTGTAACGCCCCGATTCCACGGATACGGGGTCGTCACTGCAACGTATATACGTAGGTCCGAACTACCCTCCCGTATATACGCTAAGCATCAGTACAGACAAGAATCAGAGTACGGAAGCAAATGGTGCATTATACATTCCAACACATATATACAATTACAAAGTTATCACCAGTAGTGATCTAATATTACATGAATATCATATCACTAATATGCGCAAATGCGGGAATACAGGCAGATGTACAAGAGTAAAACAGTATAAAGGTACTCACGAGTTTAAAAGGAAAACTCGAGAGACTCACAGGGGGGCCTGGAAGGATGGAGCTCTGAAAGATCTACTGGGGATCCACGCTACCGCTGCGTTACTCTGAACACACGCTCCTAGCTCCAAGACCTGGACGTGAGAATCCAGGGAGTCAAATGATACTCCCCAGGCGAGTGTAGAAGCAAAACCAAGTGGTGAAGCAGGGTGAGCACAATAATGCATATATATCAAGTAGGAAATACTCAGGAGGCAGATAGGATAGAGCAGGTAAGAATAGACATGGCATGAGAATCATAAAACAGGAATCCGAATAAAACCAATCCGAGCTACCAGGTAGTTATAACATAATACTCATAAAACATGAAATCCGATATAAAGTCCGGGAAAAGCAAATACGGTAAGGCACAGCACAAATTTATAGCTATTTAAGATGTAGGCTTTGGTATGCGTCCCATTCCACATACCTCTACTTACAACTTAAAGAGCCGGTTATTATGACACTTTATTATTACTCGTCTTGCCCATATATCTAGGTATGTGTCTCGGTGTACGGCCACTCACATACATCCATATATAAGCAAGTCGAGGTTGTTATTGGAAACAGCGGGGGTATCAACGAACTATGTTTACAGTGGGTCCCGTGCTTGCCCGGGACCACGGCCAAGGGTGTTCCGTTGCATGGTGACGGAACCAGCCGCGAGGCCTATCAGGAGGGACTTATGTATGCCCTTATAATAATGAAGCCAGGAATAAGGGAGCCAGCTCTCCCCTCGGTCCCCTGGAGTACCACAGGTCAGACCGGAAATATAGTGCACAACCTAAAGCCACTGTAAACACGAACACATATCGATATCCGCATATTTCCCCCGACCCAATACAAGTTGGTCCATTTTAAGATTCAATAGTTTAATTATCACTTTACGGGAAAAACAGGAAATGGGCATGATCAGGAATCAGGAGTACACAAATACATATAGTCAGGTCACTGCATGTAAAGCAGGAATACAAGTCACTGATCATGATACAGGATAATAAAGTAAAGTTCCCGTAAAGGTGATAATCACAAGTCAAGTACATCATGCTGGGTGTCAAGTGATAGCATGACAGGGTGATGATATTTAGTAAACAACCAACATAACAAGAGATGGATAATAATCAGGTGGCAAGTTATGTCAAGAGATTTATAATAGTCTGGGTAAGTCAGGTCATACCAATAGGGTCTTGCCAAATAGTAGCATGGCAGGTGGTCAGGTGATAACACACTAGATGGTCAGGTGATATACATGTGTTAAAAGGAAGCATGCCACTGACTGGTCTGAAGTAATGGTATGGCAAGTGGTAACATAAAAGCAATGACCCAAAGTCCAACAAGTCCAACGACCACGAAGGGTCGGCCACGCATAGCATAAAGCAATAAAAGATATAAAGCATGAAATACAATACATGAAGACTAGAGCGAGAATACTATCATAATCAATGGAATGAGAAGTAAGAGGGTAGCGAGTGAGAACACTCGCCTGAACCACCAATATACCGAAATATCCGAAATCCACGGAAGCTCGGGTGCGCCATAACCTGTGATATAAATATGTAGAGTGAAGATAAGAGAGAAAGAATGGAAGATAATGTGTGTCAAGAGACAAGTCAAGTAATACCTATAGGTGATGTAAGTCTAGAGGGTAAGGTTCAGGTTCAAGAAGGAATCAACTATAACAGATAGGTAAAGTTAGTCGTCTAGGTGGAATGGGTGGTCGACTAATAAAGAAGTTGGTCGACTAGGAGAAATGGGGTAGTCGACTAATAGTGGTCCTAAGTCGTCTAACAGTCAGGTCAAGTTGACTAAAACTGGGTTCTAGAGAGTTAGGATTTTTCCACAGGAGAAGCAGATTTTGGCCCAAAACAGACTAACGGTCGACTGGGGTCAATGGCCGGTCGACCGGTACACTAACAGTGCCAGGACGGTCGCCTGTCGGTCGACTGCCGGTCGACCGAAAATACAGGTCGGTCGAGTGATCGGTCGACTGCCGGTCGACCGATACAAGGCCGTGAGCTCCAGGTTTGGTCGGTCGAGTGCCGGTCGACTGCCGGTCGACCGGACTATCCCAGCGTGCACGCTGTGCACGTCGGTCGACTGCCGGTCGACTGTCGGTCGACCGGGCTCCTGAAAACTGCTGCTGTTGGTCTAAAAATCAGATTTTTGTGTGGTTGTGTTTGGTGATCTAAAAATATGATTTTGATGGCATAATTGAACATGATATGTGAACTTAAGCATGCTAAGAAATAACCAAGTCTTGGTGATTGAAATTACTCACCAAAAGGCACCAAGTGATGGAGGTTGATGAAAGGTGGAGTCTTTTGGTGTTGTTGACCTTGTGGTGGTGGTTTCCATGGTGATGAAGGAAGAAGAAGATGAAGCTAGGTTGGAGAAGTGGTGGTGGTTGCCTTGGTGGAGATGAAGGAGATGGAGGTGGTGAAAGCTAGGGTTTGGCTTTTGGTGAAGAGAATGAAAGAAAGGGATTGAAATGAAAAGGAATGTATATATAGGATTTGGATTTTGTAAAGGGAGTTGCAATTAAATAAATAAGAGGGGTTTAATTGCAAAGTGGGGAGTGAGGTGTTTCTCTTGGCCAATGGTGGCTTGCCAAGTGAGGGGTGAGGTGGAGTTTATGTGGTGGAGAATTGGTGGAAGTGTGTGGAGGAAAATGGAAGCTTAGGGAGGAAGAAAAGAATAAAGGAAAGGAAAAATGGAAAAGAATTGATAAAGAGAAGATATTTCTCTTGGAAAGGAATATAAAAATAATGAAAGTGGCGGATTCCCGGGATTCAGTTGCAGATATGGAAATCTTTCGGGAAAATACCGGAATCGTCCGAAATTCAAGTATCTCGGAACGACCTGAAATAAACATCAAAAATCCATAATATTATATTAAGAATAATAGTGAAATCCTTTTTAATAAATACTTTATAGTTTTAAAACTAAAAATCCCGGAATCAGTTACCTACCGACTCCGAAGGAATTTTCATAAAATCATAAAATCCTCAGAAAAAGAATGTAGGTAGAAAATATGATTCTAAGAAATAAAGTCTAAAGGACCATCTAGAAATTCCTAGCTGTGTGTGAATTAAAAATCCTGGAATCGGTTATCTACCGACTCCGGTGGAATATCCATAAATTCGTAAAATCTTTAGAAAAGGATTTAGGTAGGAAATATTACTCTAAGAAGAATCGTCTAAAGACTCTTCGAGAAATTCCAAGTGGTTTGTGAATTAAAAATCCGGGAAGCGGTCAGCGACACTGGCCGACACCGGTTTTGAAGAAATTCATTTTAATTCAGGAAAAATCTAGAAAATCATAGAAAATCTAAAATATTGGAAAATAATGTTTAAAACTGAAATCGGTCAAATCTAAGTACCGGAATATCCAAATCGAGTAATATACTATAATCGGGTTCCTGGTTCGGACTGGGACTGACTCCGAGTCCACGAATCCAAATCCAAGATAAAACAATCATATAAGGAATTCATAATACAGTATCAATACTGAAGGTAAATCGAAAATACGATCGGAAAATCTGAATACGCAACTAAGTACGTATTCCGGAACGGGGTATTACATGTTTACAGTGGTATTAGGTATGTTCTGCAGCTAAAACTTTCGATTCGACCTGAGGGCCTCCAGGTGACCGAGGGGAGCGCTGGCTCCCTCTTTCTTGGTACCACCTTGAAAAGGGAATTCTATAAGACCCTCCTGCACGCCTTATGGCCGGTTCTATACACCATCAATGAAACACCCTGGACCGTGGTGCCAGGCATACACGGGACCCACTGTGAACATTGTTCATTGATACCCATGTTGGTTTCTAATAACAACCTTATTTTACTCAGATGTGGATATATGTGTGTTGGGACACTAGTCCACATATCTAGGCATCTGAGTAGGACGAGTAATAATAATAATAATAATAAAAGATGCTAACTATTAATTCGTTGTATGTTTTGCTGTGTTTGCTTTTATTGGGTTTTACTTCAGATTTCTGGTTTTATGATTAATAATTATTATATTATAGCTGCTTACATCCTACCTTATCACTTATATTCTATTTCACCAGTCTTCTGCTCTTATCATAGTACACCATGCATGTTCTCTACTTGATATCACTTACTATTTCTTTGCCTGTTCATGTATGCCTGTGCTCACAATACGGTTTTCAATGCGTGTTTATAAATCAAATTTATTGATACTGTGTGCTTATCCCTACACGCCACTTGGCATTAGCCACAACACTCGTTGGGGAGTTCTGACTCTCCTGGATCCTCATATCCAGATCTCGGAGCTTGAAGCTTATGATTCTCTCGGATTGCTAATCGAGGACGCACAGCGGAAGCGTGGATCTTCAACAGACCGTCTGAGGCCCTATCCTTCCAAGCCCCCTGCTCGGCTCTCGAGTTTCCTTTGTGACTTATGAGCGCCTTTTGTACAATTTATTATTATATATCTTCTTATATTCTAGCAATTGCGCTTATCAGTGATGTAATATTCTTATAATATTGTGTCATATCCTGTGATAACTTTGTATTGTAGTCATATGTTGGAATGTATAATGTACCATGTACTTTCGTACTCTGATTATTGAATGTACTGATACTTAGCGTATATATGTGAGGGCATTTTCAACCTACGTATATACGTCACAGTAACATCTTCGTACCCGCGGGATCGGGGCATTACACAACTACTTAGTCACAAACTAAAACCCATCTCATTGGTCAAAATAAGATGTATATCAGTTCTTGTCTCAAGTCCGATATTTCATTTGGGAGAAACTTTATCTCTTTAAATATTGTTCCGACTAAATCATTAGATGTATTCGTGATGAGGAAGTAAAGAGTGTTAGCCTTTTGTCACAAGCTTGCATACGGTGGATACTTTGGTCCCTGTAAAACTATCGAAAAAGTATTACAGAGTGAGTTCTATTGGCCCACTTTGTTTAAAGATGCATTCGACTTTTGCAAGACGTGCACATGATGCCATTAGGTAGATTTCGAACGTAATATGATACCTCTCAACCCAATTCTAGAAGTAGAACTCTTTGACTTGTGGGGCATCGACTTTATGGGACCCTTTCCCAGTTCATTTGGGTGCCAATACATCTTGATGGCTGTGGATTACGTATCCAAATGAGTTGAAGCCATCCCTTGCAAGACAAACGACAACAATGTTGTTATCATTCTTGAAAGAAAATATCTTTTCACGCTTTGGAGCCCCGCGAGTAATAATTAGTGATAATGACTCACATTTTAGTAATAAACTTTTAAAGCTCTTATGCGAAAATATGTCATAACACATAAGTTATCCACACCTTACTACCCTCAAATCAGTGGGCAGGTGAAGTCTCTAGTAGACAAATTAAGCTTATCTTGGAGAAAATTATGAATCTAAATCTAATGGACTGGTCTACCAAATTGGTAGACGCCTTATGGGTATAAAGGACCGCCTTTAAAATGATTTTAGGGATGTCTCTTTATAGGTTAGTCTTTGAAAAGGCTTGCCACCTTCCTGTCGAGTTAGAGCACCGAGCCTTATGGGCTATTAAACAACTAAATTTGATTTTGATAAGACGGTGCGCTTCAAAAATTGCAAATTTCTGAACTTGAGGAATTGAGGAACGAGGATTACGAAAATGCAAAGATTACAAAGGATAAGGTTAAGGTATTTCATGATAAATTGATCATGAGAAAAGCTTTTGTTCCAGAACAAAAAGTGTTACTCTATAATTCTAGGCTTCATCTTTTTCCAGAGAAGTTGAAATTAGATGGACAGGCCCATTCGTTGTTAAAACTGTGTTTCTATATGGAGCAGCAGAGATATACGACACTAAGAATGATAATATATTCAAGGTAAATAGTCAACGTTTGAAATCATTCTTGAATCAGTACCATAAGCAGACACAGCCACGGGTCTACTTGACCCAAAGTATCGGTAACATAACATCACCTCTTTCTACACTTTATTCCATACATAACATGCATTCATTCATACATTAGGGACAATGCATGAGATAGGTGGAGGGAGGGTCTAACATGTAACGTCTAACATTCTAACATGTGAGGTAATTAACATGATAAAAAAAAATTACTTTACTAACAAACTAACAAGGCAAGTACTAATAAAAAATAAAAATAATTTTTTTTTAAAAACTTTTGAAAAAAACAATACTTTGATCTATTTTAATAAGTAATTAAGTTAATTTTAAGGAATAGGAAAATCATAATTAGGATTTCCTAATACTCGGCCAAAATAAGATTATTTATTTAATTTTTAGGTTTAGGAGAAAAGTTGGAAAAATAATTTAGCCTTTATTTTTGCCTTGGTGAAATATGCATACTTTATACACTTACACACTTAGGATTCAAAACAAAGACTTTTGTGCCTTAGAAATATATATATATATATATATATATATATATATATATATATATATATATATATAATATATATATATATATATATGAAAAAAATAAATCTAATTATTAATTAGTTGGGTGCTTTGGCATAAGGAAGTCTTGGTATTTACGCGAAGGTAAGTTTGAAAAAATATATATATATATTATTATGTACTAACACATCTAATAATTAATTAGTTAGGTATTAGGACCTCAAGAAGCTTGATACTTACACGAAAGAAAATTAGATGAGTTATACATATTAAAAAAGAAGAAGTGCTTAATGGGCAATGAGGTGGTAATACTTCGAACTTCTTTCAAAAAAAGGAAAAAAAAGAAGTTATATATATACAAGGCATAAGAGTTGAAGTTAAAGAATCTCGAATCAAAAACTCACGATCACAAAGATGCATATGACTTAGGGTAAAATAATAAACTAAGTGAGAAATTCAGTTTTAATTCTGACCTAAATTGATAATAAATATTTGCATCCAGACTAATATAGGAATGAATAATATGGTGATCCTAAAACTTATAGATAACTTGATTTTTATAAAATATTTCAAATATTTTATTAATTTCAAAAATGGTAGTTTGAAAATAATATTTTATTTTTGTTTTCTTTATGGATTTTGTGGGTGTAATTCGCTGAAAACCCTTACGAGACAACACTCGTCCTCTAGGGGTAACCTTGAGGTTTAACGGCTTGTTACACGAGCTAAGTGCAACCGTGATTCCTACGAAAGTGAGTTAGTTTAGATTAGATTAGATTAGTTTGGATTTTTCTTTTTAGTTTTACTCGAGGTCAAGTAAAAGATAGGTGTGGGTGTGTGATTGTCCATCAGAAGTGCATATTTTTAGTCTTATTTGCATATTTATTTTTTATAAAGCACTACTATTTAATCATTTTATTGTTTAGTATGTAGGCCTCTATAATTAAAAAGAGAAAAGAAAAGAGCCCAAAAAAAGCCCACAAGTTAAAGAGAAGCCCAGAGCCCATCAAACCCAAGTTAAATCAGAAATTATTATATCCTAATTCAGTGATAAAGGAGAAAATTAATTTAAATTAAGTTGCTTGATCCCCAAGTCAAAGATAAAGGAGAGAATTTAATTTTAAAATTTGAATTTATAGATAACTTATTTCCTAAGCTATCTAGGAAACAAGGTTATTTTAAATTTCAGAATTCAAACAAGCATTCTAAGGATAGATCTTCAGATGGATGGATGAGATGAAGTCACGCATCAAAGCGCGTGCTCAGACTCCACAAAAAGGTCGCGCCTCTTCCTTTATTGTCTTGGAAACGCCGCATTCTTGTAGCCGCGTGCATGGAGGTTTGGGGGAGTATTCTACTGGGACTCTACTACTGAAATCTCCTATAAATACCCCTGACGAATAACAGATGAGAGGCATTTCAGAGAATAAGTTTAGGATTTTCTTTAGATCATCTTTTCTTTCTGAATTTCTATTGTATTTTCTAGTTTTTCTAATTTGAAGAAGATTTGTAAAGAAGAAAAGGCTTTTGTACAGGATTGGTGACGAATTTAATAAAGGTTCTTATTTTCTTTCATATCTCTTTTTGCTATTTTTATTTGTGTTCTTCGATTCTAATTTAATTTCTTTTATGTACTTTTAAATATCATGCTTAATTCCACCATGAAATGAGTAACTAATTCTCTCGTAGCTTGCTAATCTCTCCACCAACTAAAATCTAATTCTATAAGATAAATGATTGAACTCTATGCCTATTTGAAATCCTAGAACCAATTAATAATTCTTGAAGACTAGTGATGAATTAAGTTAAACTAGCTTTAGGGTATACTATTTAATGGTTATTCTTAGTTTATACTTAGATAGTTCGATAGCTTAATATTAATCTAAATAACTTTCTTATGCTATACTTTGAGACTTTGATAAGCTAATGTTTAATTTTATTTAGTATATTTTTAATTAGGCTTTATTTTCTATCTTACTTTTCTTGCTTGAATTTGAAGCAACACTCTAGGGTTAATCTATATAAGTTCAATATGATATTTATTCTTAATAGACTAATGCTTGGTTGTGGCAGATGATTAGTTGGCTATGATTCCTCTTTCTATTTAAATCAACCATTTTATAACCATCATCTTTCTTTTCAAGTTTTACACAGAAAGAATGCATCAAAAAGCTTGCATCGATATCTCCCTGCGGATTGACCCATTTAGCTCTTGCTATAGAGAATTAATTGCAAGAAAATAGAGAAATCTCTTAACCTTAACTTTTTACTTTTACTCTCTTTTTCTCTGTTAACCATAACTTCATCCTCACATTTCTCTTGAAGCAAAAGTTCGTCATTATCACATTCATTCTCACAATATGATTCAATTTGCTCCACACGAGGTGTACGTGTAGCCAAATGAACTCTAATCACTTTATCCAGATACCGAGGATAGTCATCAAGTATACACACTTCCTTAATAGGCTTCTCAAAAGTGTTGAATTTTTTTGCTTCATGAAAATAAATATGCTCTAGAATTGAAGATTTTGGCCCAGGAAAAGATTGAGTGCTCTTGATGGAATGAGTAGACATGTTCATGTGCTCTAAAATTAATTTGGGTCTCACAGTTTGGACTTTGTTCATTTTATAAAAATTGATATGCTCTTGAATTGACTTGAGTCGGTTTTGGATCAAGAACAGATTGAGTAGAAAATGAATCATTCTCTTGCTCACTAGCTAACTCAAATTGTGGGGGTGATGGATTCATAGGAGACCAATTGAATTGAGAATAGTATGTGATTGGTCCCATGAAGAAGTAGAAAAATTTCAGTACCCCAAATCGAAATTTGATGGATAGGGTTCACTCGTAGGTCCTTGAAATGTGTGGAGTTGATTTGGACCTAGTTCTAATGAATACCCTATTGAAAGATACTGTTCCGAATGATGAGATGAGTTATGATAGTGATAGTACCAAATGGGAGGGTAAGACATAAAAGATGAGATAGTAGGTTGAATGTAATCATGAAAGCTTGGAAGAGAGGTTGTTGGATGAAAAAAGGTCTGGCTTATAGAATTGATCGTAACCAAATGAATGTGGATAAGCCAAAGGGAATTTTTTTATAATTTTTTTTGGTGATGAAATATTTGTAGTTAACCTGGGTCTATCGACCACACTTGCATGCAAATCAATAAAAATAATATCACCAATCAAAAAAAAAATCAACCAAGCCTATTATAAGGTAGACTTAGACCTAGACGACTACTAACTGTAGACTGTCTATGGGAGGTATATTGCGGCAATCTGACCACAATTTAATCAAATAGGTAGCTGGAAAGATCAATAGGAGGTATCTGTTGGCCCAAAGGCCCTTCACCCTAGTTTTGATGATGATCAACTCATGTAGTTATAGTTACTAATGATCTTGTGTTTAATTAGTGACAGATTCATGATCAAGATCTTAGTAGGTGCATAGCTCAACAAAGGATAAAAGAATAAGATTTGGAGCTTGCATGTGGTGATCCAAGGAAGTTTTTGGATCAAGCTTGGACCAAGTCAAGAAGATGAGAAGCCTTCAAGGGAAGACTTCAAGTAGTTGAAGACTTGTATCTAGGTATAGAATTTGTATTTTGTTTTAGTAAAAATGTAAAGGATAGATAGTTGGTGGATTGCTCAAGTTATATCACACACACACACTCTTGATAGAACTCTTGATTTAAATTGCTTTCATAAAGATTTCATTTTAGAAAAGAATTTTTATTTAGAAAAATATTTATCTTAGATTTTGGTATTTCATAGTTCATATCTTTTAAACCAAAATCATGATTAGAGCTTTTTGTCAAAAACATAGATATTTCTTATGATTGTGTAGTGGATCATATCCATACACACTATGCTTTAAAAATGAACTCAAATATCTTGTTTTTGTATTTGATGAAGATTTAGAAAAACAAGTTTGGAAAACATGTTTTGGAAAAATACTTTTTAGCTATTGAGCTAATATTTCCAAGTTACAAAAATAGACCAAAACATACATAACATGTCTTGATTTTGTGCAAGCATGTTTGTTCTTTCAAGTATATTGGTAAAACTATTTTTGTAGAATTTCTATGTATTTTTAGGATTTTATAAAAAGATTTTAAATCCTGTTTTCAGACCTGGAGACTGGCTGACAGGCCATGTCGGTCGACCGGACCGGTCGACCGATGTGCACAGCCCTGTGCACGTTGTCAGCACAGTGGCCGATCGACCGGGTCGGTCGACCGACCAAGAGAGCTTTGCTCTCTGGAAATATCAGTCGACCGGACCGGTCGACCGATAGAGAGAATGCACTCTGCTCCAGTGGATCGGTCGACCGAGCCGGTCGACCGGTGGCTGCAACGGTCAGAAAAATGACCGTTGGCCGGTCGACGGGCGGTCGACCGACAGCACTGACAGAACCCCAACGGCTCTATTTCTGGCAGCCTATAAAAGGGGGTCTTGTCAACTGTTTTGAGGTGAAGATTTTTGAGACTTCTTGAGCAGTTTTTCCCACTCATTTCAGAAGTTTTCTCCACAAGATTTAAGTGCAAATACTTCCAATCAAAAGGAAGAGTTTTTATCAAGAGAGTGTTAAAGTGATTCTTGAGTTTTTCACCATAGTTCTTTTCCTTGATTTCTCACACTACACTTGAGCATCCATTGTTATATCTATCCTATAGGAGAGTTGTAGTGAGAGTTTGTAATTGGTGATCAAGTGTTTAGATCACCAAGAGATCATTTCTTGTTCTTTGAGAAGGCGGACGGTTGTGTTCGCGGTTTGATTGAGGGTCCTAGTGAGGACTTGGTGTTGTTGGGTCCTAGTGAGGACTTGTAGCTTGAGGTGCGGCCTCGACGAGCCGGTGGGCTTGTGTTGTGTAAGGGACTAGAGAGTCCGAGGGTTTGTAGGTGTACGGCACCGAGGAGAGATCCATTGGGATCTTGCATAGTGGAAACCCTTCGTGTGTCGAAGGCGGGGATGTAGAGCAAGTGTGCTCGAACCTCGAAACAAACCCTTTGTGTTTGCGATTGCTTACTCTATCCCTCTCTCTCTCTTTGTCTCTTTTATATCTTGCATTGCTTCATTATTGTCTATCTCTATATGCTTGATATAATTGCTTGTGAGCTTAATTGATAAACTTGCTTGGGATTGCTTGATAACACTAGTATTCAACCAAGAGAGCCAACGCGGCACCTCAACCCATTCAAGGGGAATCTAGAGGAGCTTGTCCAGAGCCTCGCAAGGGGAATTCGGCAACACTCTTGTGTTATACATAAGTGTTCAATTAAAAGAAGTTTAATTTGGTCAACTTAGTTTTTATTCCGCATTATTTGTTCATAAGTGACCATTAGATTAGCCATCACCTATTCACCCCCCCTCTAGGTGATCTTACAATTGGTATCAGAGCTAGTGCTCTTGATATTGGGTCTAACAACCTAAGAGTTAAAGATCCTCCTTTAGGCTAATCACAATATTTTTGTACACACACACCTCACCATGGACTTCATGTCACCACCACCTTTGATATTCTTAACATCCAAATTTGGAAGGTTAAGATGTCTTTGTTCCTCAAAGGACTTGGCCTTAGTGTATATCTTGCCACTACTAATAATGATTATTGCTTAAATGGTAAGAATCTTGAGGCTAATGCAAAAGCCCTTCATGCTCTTAAATTAACCCTAAATGATGATTATCTATCTAGGGTTTCTAACATTGAGTTGGCTTTTGTAGTATGGAACACCCTCATCTCCCTTGGCGAAAATGAACAATACTATGCGGGGAGTGATTCGGATGTTGGAAGCGACACCTCCAACAAGTGCTACATGGTCCAAGGGATGACCCCCTTGAGGTAAATTCCGAATCCGATGATGAGAACATGTCATATGATGAGCTCACTACCTTTTGTCATCTTATACTTGAAAGATATGACATAATTAAGAAAGAAAATAAAATTTTGAAAAAGGACATTGCTTGCATGCATAATGAACATGATTCATGTAGAGATAACATTGCATGTTTAGAAAAGAATAATAAAGATTTGAAAAAGAACATTGATTGCATGCATGTAGAAAATGATTCTTTTAAGAATAAACTTGCATGTTTAGAAAAGGAAAATGAAGACTTGAAAAATGAAAATGTTTCCTTGATTTCAAAATTAAATAATCTTTGTGAAGGAAACACTATTTTGAAGGAAAAGATTATTTTGGTGGAAACTCAAAAGGAAGTTGTTTTTCAAGAAAACAAGACTTTGAAAAGAAAGATTTGTGAAAAAGAAAAGAAGATGTTTGTAAAAAGAAAAAAAAAATTGATCATATATCTCACCATGCTTTACATGCCTCCACTAGTGAGATTAATAATTTGAAAAATAAGATAGATAATTTGAGCTCTAATTTGAGCACATGTGCATTTAATCATTCTAAGTTGGAATCTTTGTTTCAAAAGAAACAAGTTCCCCATGTTCATGCACATCATCATGCTCATGCTTATGGTGCACATCACGATCACAATCACACTCATAAGCATCATGCTAAGGTGTACATTTGTACACATTGTGGTCGCAAAGGCCATCTAGCAAGATATTGTTTTGATAAGAAACCATATTTATATTTTGCTAAGTATAATAGATTTTGGGTTCCTTACAACAATGCTAACCCCAAAGGACCCAAGAAAACATGGGTACCAAACCCCCACCTTTGATTTTGATGTAGGTGAGGGCTCTCACACAAACGTGAGAGGATTGGTGCCTTGGTAGTGAATGCAATGGATATGATGGACACTCTTATAGATGCATTGCTATCAAGGAAATTTTGGTGGGAAAGACCACCACACTTGGAGCTTTGTAGTTGGTAACAACTTCTAAACTCCTATTTTTTTTTGTACATGCTTTATACTTTTGTCATATTCATAGCATGTCATGATTTTGTTGTTGTTGTGCTTCATGTGATATTTACATGCTTAGATGTAGAATATATCAAACTTGTATGTATACATATACAAATAGTGAATTACAATTGACTCTTAAATAATTTGAACTTCATGCTCACTTGTATCCACTTTATGCATATGTATAATCTAGTTTTGATAATTCTCATATATACATGTTTTGCCAATTTTTGTGATTTACTTCATGTATATGCATGCTTAATTCAAATCTAATAAATATACATGTATACCCGTGAGTCTCTTGCCTTCATGCAAACCTTTAATAGACTCTTTTATTTTGGGATATGTATGCATATTGTTAGATTTGTATAAACCATACATATACCATGAAAATTGTTGATTTTAGTGAAAAATGATTTTTTCATGATTTGTTGTTAAAAATTTGACTTATGATCGTTTTGGGCTTCTATGACTATTTTCATGTAGAAACTATTTACATAACCTTTGAACACTCTATCTTTAAGAAAATATATATGTTGAGCTTTATGGAATATGAGTGCTTGAACTTTTATGTATTTAGTAGTATTCATGAAATACATATGATCTATATTTTTTTTTAAGGATCTTTAACTAGTTTGTCAAAAATCCATTTAAACTAGTTATCTATTCTTCAAGTATTGCACATGATTCTATTTTTATGGATAAATTCTTTTGTGATTTCAAAATTTTTGATGCTACATTGTATTGAATATTAGTTTAAATGTTAATTTCTATCAACACTAGGATTTATACTTGAACATATTATGGGCACAAATAAATCTATTGATATGTGTACTTGAATGCGTATTTGAACCCATTAGATGTACTTGTATTGCTTAGTTTTGATGATCTTTACACTTTTAAACTTGTATTTCCTTTTTGGATGTGATTTATGACCATGTGCTTTTCATTTCATGTATATGCTTATTTTGTCAAAACATTAAAATATACATGGATACCTCTTGAGTCATTTGCCTTTCATGCAAATCTATTTATAAAGACTCGATTGTGTTTTAGGGATATGTATGTATACTTAATGTCTTGTCAAAACATACATATGCTATGTAATATAATTTTGTTGATTTTCATGTATTAAAATTTGTGATGATTTTCGTGTTTTCAAAATTTATGTTATTTTTAAGGAATATTGAACTTCATTGTCATTTTCATGATGTCATGTTTCACATAACATTAGTACACTCACCTCTTTTGAAAATTATATGGACTTTATGGATTAGAGTGTTTTTAGTGCCTTGTGTTTCATTGATCTTTCATGAAAACTTTTTAACTTATTCCTTGATGGAAGGATCTCGTACTAGTTCTTAAAACAAGTTCATTTAACTAGTTCGAATTCTTCATATGGTAGATTATATGATGTATACACTTATGCTTACTTTTCAATTGGTATCATTGGTTATTTTCAATTGGTATCAATATGACTTCATGTTGTGTATATCCATATTTTGATTGTATGTATGAATGCCTTCAAATTATATCAATTTCTATTGGTATTATCTTGTCATACATATATGTTATCTATTTGTGCTTATTTTACAAGTGGTATTTCCTTTAAAGCACAAAGATTGTTGATGCTAAGCTTAATTAGATTTCAAATTGGTATTTCATAATAAGCTTATGCATTGTGTTTTGAAATTGGTATCAAAAAAAAAAATTCAAAATTTGAGTATTTTACAATTGATATTTCAAAATTTATTTTATAAAGAAAATTCAAAATTTTTGATTTGTATTGTCTATATGCAAGGAGAGCTTAACATCTCTTCCATATGTAGATTCATGTTGAGTATATTATAAATTGAGGAGCTTGACAACTCTTCTTTATATGATATACGTGTGTAGGGGGAGCTTCACATCTCCTCTTATGCATTACATAATATGTGTTATGTGAGTTAGGGCTTGTCATCCCTTCTTCATGTAATGCATATGTGTAGGGAAGCTAACTTAACGTCTTCCTCTTCATGAATGTATATCGCATATAAATCTTTATTGGTTGATTTGTATACCCCTTCTTGATTTCCTTGTTTTTTTAACAAAAAGGGGGAGAAAATTTGTTTGATGTATTTTTCTTTGAACCCTTTGTTGATGATTGACAAAAGGGGGAGAAGAATTTGTGATTTTATATGCATGATTTCATGATTTCCTTACTTAAGGGGGAGAAGTATTTGGTTCCTTGCTTAAGGGGGAGTAAGATTTGTATTTATGCATATATGTTGTCTTGCAATTAGGAGCAAAAGATTTGATTTATGATTTGATTTATATGATTGCATCTCCTACATTGCATACATGTCATGTGCTTTTATTGACATATCTATTATTTATTTGGTATGCATGAGTTAAGGGGGAGCTTCTTTGAAGCTTTACTTTAATCCATGCATATATAACTCCATGAGTTTTGTCATCATCAAAAAAGGGGGAGATTGTTGGCCAAAGGCCCTTCACCCTAGTTTTGATGATGATCAACTCATGTAGTTATAGTTACTAATGATCTTGTGTTTAATTAGTGACAGATTCATGATCAAGATCTTAGTAGGTGCATAGCTCAACAAAGGATAAAAGAACAAGATTTGGAGCTTGCATGTGGTGATCCAAGGAAGTTTTTGGATCAAGCTTGGACCAAGTCAAGAAGATGAGAAGCCTTCAAGGGAAGACTTCAAGTAGTTGAAGACTTGTGTCTAGGTATAGAATTTGTATTTTTGTTTTAGTAAAAATGTAAAGGATAGATAGTTGGTGGATTGCTCAAGTTATATCACACACACACACTCTGATAGAACTCTTGATTTAAATTGCTTTCATAAAGATTTCATTTTAGAAAAGAATTTTTATTTAGAAAAATATTTATCTTAGATTTTGGTATTTCATAGTTCATATCTTTTAAACCAAAATCATGATTAGAGCTTTTTGTCAAAAACATAGATATTTCTTATGATTGTGTAGTGGATCATATCCATACACACTATGCTTTAAAAATGAACTCAAATATCTTGTTTTTGTATTTGATGAAGATTTAGAAAAACAAGTTTGAAAAACATGTTTTGGAAAAATACTTTTTAGCTATTGAGCTAATATTTCCAAGTTACAAAAATAGACAAAACATATATAACATGTCTTGATTTTGTGCAAGCATGTTTGTTCTTTCAAGTATATTGGTAAAACTATTTTTGTAGAATTTCTATGTATTTTTAGGATTTTATAAAAAGATTTTAAATCCTGTTTTCAGACCTGGAGACTGGCTGACAGGCCATGTCGGTCGACCGGACCGGTCGACCGATGTGCACAGCCCTGTGCACGTTGTCAGCACAGTGGCCGGTCGACCGGGTCGGTCGACCGACCAAGAGAGCTTTGCTCTCTGGAAATATCAGTCGACCGGACCGGTCGACCGATAGAGAGAATGCACTTTGCTCCAGTGGATCGGTCGACCGAGCCGGTCGACCGGTGGCTGCAACGGTCAGAAAAATGACCGTTGGCCGGTCGACCGGCGGTCGACCGACAGCACTGACAGAACCCCAACGGCTCTATTTCTGGCAGCCTATAAAAGGGGGTCTTGTCAACTGTTTTGAGGTGAAGATTTTTGAGACTTCTTGAGCAGTTTTTCCCACTCATTTCAGAAGTTTTCTCCACAAGATTTAAGTGCAAATACTTCCAATCAAAAGGAAGAGTTTTTATCAAGAGAGTGTTAAAGTGATTCTTGAGTTTTTTCACCATAGTTCTTTTCCTTGATTTCTCACACTACACTTGAGCATCCATTGTTATATCTATCCTATAGGAGAGTTGTAGTGAGAGTTTGTAATTGGTGATCAAGTGTTTAGATCACCAAGAGATCATTTCTTGTTCTTTGAGAAGGCGGACGGTTGTGTTCGCGGTTTGATTGAGGGTCCTAGTGAGGACTTGGTGTTGTTGGGTCCTAGTGAGGACTTGTAGCTTGAGGTGCCGCCTCGACGAGCCGGTGGGCTTGTGTTGTGTAAGGGACTAGAGAGTCCGAGGGTTTGTAGGTGTACGGCACCGAGGAGAGATCCATTGGGATCTTGCATAGTGGAAACCCTTCGTGTGTCGAAGGCGGGGATGTAGAGCAAGTGTGCTCGAACCTCGAAACAAACCCTTTGTGTTTGCGATTGCTTACTCTATCCTCTCTCTCTCTTTGTCTCTTTTATATCTTGCATTGCTTCATTATTGTCTATCTCTATATGCTTGATATAATTGCTTGTGAGCTTAATTGATAAACTTGCTTGGGATTGCTTGATAACACTAGTATTCAACCAAGAGAGCCAACGCGGCACCTCAACCCATTCAAGGGGAATCTAGAGGAGCTTGTCCAGAGCCTCGCAAGGGGAATTCGGCAACACTCTTGTGTTATACATAAGTGTTCAATAAAAGAAGTTTAATTTGGTCAACTTAGTTTTTAATTCCGCATTATTTGTTCATAAGTGACCATTAGATTAGCCATCACCTATTCACCCCCCCCTCTAGGTGATCTTACAGTATCCGTACGTGAGCAACAGGCCTAATTAAACCAAACCACTGACTTTTGAGGTTTTGCCTCTCAAACCCCTACCTTAGTCACAAGTTTGACAAAAGTCTAACTCTAACAACTTCCCCCTTAGGTCAGCCTCCTAGTGAGTCCAAAATGTCCCTAGGGCCAACATCTATCAGATTTTAAATTAGACTTAGATTGGGCGTGCTTGGGGATGGTTTGCGGGCCAAGGAAGGATAATGACTTCCCACCTTATCTTGATTATAGGATTTGCCCTTAATTCTTTTTGTGCACGTGTGCAAGTAAAGATATAAGTAACACTCAAAGCAATTCAAATCACCCAAAGTGTTTCCTAATCTAGATGCAATGCAGACATATCTTGCCTCTACCACTCTTCAATAACAAATTAAAAATTGAAATGAATTTGGATGTATGCCTATAATGCAAATCTAATCGTTTTAAACATTTCAAGCAATTGGTTACTATTGTTTTCAGAAACAGTGTGCAATTATAGTATTCAAGAAAACTGAATGAAACAAAGACCTAATATTGTAAGTAGAAAGCACCTGAAGAAGACTCAACAGGTGGATCCACTGCCTGGCCGTTTCGCGCGGCTCTGGTCGCATTTGCGCAGCTAGGTTGTGAAATTCTGTGCTCTGCTTTCTTGAGCAAAGGCACAAGCAAGCAATTTAGGTTTTGCACCCCTCTGTTTCCTAAAAACTATTCCTGCACACACAAATAGAGAAGACAATTTGTTAGAATAACATGTATCATTCCCTCCCCGGTAACGGCGCCAAAATTTAATTGTGGGAAAACAGAGTTTAAGGAAAGTGTTAACTAAAAGCTGCAGTGTTATCTGATTTCTCACAATTTAACTGCAATAGCAAGTGGTTAAGCGGGTCGAATCTACAGGGAGAAATATGATGGAAGCTTTTCGGTATGTTCTTCAAGTAATCTCTTCTCGGCTTAAGAAAAAGAAAGATAAAAAAACGAAAAGAAATTTGTTTTGTTTTTAATTTAAGAGTTAGATATTTTTAGAAAACTAGAATTTTAAACTAGGATTTTGAAAGAGAACTAAAAGAAAAGAGATTTTGTTTTTAAAAAATATGAAAAAAATTAAAGCTTACTAATCATCGAACACACCACTAACTTACTAACCTTTGAGAGAATCTTCCTTCACTTTAAATTAGAAATCACCTTAGAGTTGCACAAGGCATCAAGCAAGACATATAAGATGGTCAAAACTTCTACTTGCATCAAGATTTAACGTTAGACTATCTAGGCAATTCAAGTATAGAATAAGAAAAATAATCAGAATTTAACATTAAACTATCAAGATATTCAAGCATATAATAAGAAAAATAGTTAACTAGTGTTTAGCAAATAATAAATTAATATCCATTCTCATATGTCTTCAAGAACACTTACATAATTATAGAGCATACATATGATTCAATCTGGTATTCAAATAAAGAATTAGAAGTAGTGGTGTCTAAAGATTAGCAAGCAATGAAGGGAATTTAGTTATTCATAATTAAAGTAAAGCAAAGTAAAGAACATGAAATAAAAGATTGCATAAAAAATAAAGCAAGTAAATAACAAAAGAGATTGAGAAGAAGAACTGAAAAATCTTATATTAAATCTGTCACCTTCAGTTACAAAAACTCCTTCCTTCTTACAAAATAACTCTTGATCTAAAACCTAGAAAACTAAACTGAAATTTGAAAGAAAAAGAGAAATAAAGAAACCCCTAAAATTTGATCTCTGATTTGGAGATATTTGATTATAAGAGATTTTAGCTCTTTAAATAGGCCTCAGAGTCAATCACAATAAGATACACATTAGAAGTTTTAATTCAATCCCAATTCAATATGGGGAATTCAATTCTGAATTGATTTACAGCAAGTTGGCATGTTATTTACTAAATATAACTCATCAGACGACTAAATTAAAAATAGTGGTTAATATAAAAATTGTATTCCTTTAAGTTCTTTTTCTAGAGCATGTTAAATCATTGGATTTGAGTTTTTATAGCGAAGATTATAATCAAAATACTAAAAGGTGTCCAATCTGAATCTAAGTCTAAAGTAATTTAGAACTCTGAATTAATTAGGACTGCTTTAAAATCTAAATTTAATTGGTTTCTTTTGGATTTTGGGCTTCTTTCTTCTCTTCTCTTATTTATAAAGGCTTTCACATCACTACTAAAAAAAAAGAATTAAATAGCAGGATTTTATTTAAAAAAATATGGGAATATGGTGTAACATATGCAAATTGATGAGTAATCAATCATGTAATGTATGATCGCACAACCAACCGCCCGAATAAGGGTAGATATTTTCAAAAATAACTATTTGAAAATAATTTGAAATACTACCATGTGAAAAATAATGAATATAAATGAAAAATAATTAGAATTTGATTCAAAACTATATCAAATAAAAATAAGTGAATCTCAAAAAGAATACATGTATAAATACAAGAATTGTCAAAACTAGGATATATATACCACTAAATTAGAATTGAGTATACAAAGGATATAAATCAAGCTTGGCACAAAATGAAAAGTATATCTCAAAAGTTATACAATTATATCACAAATTCTCACAAAATTTGCATTTAAACATTTAAGAATATTATATTTCTTATGCCAATAAATTATGCTTATAAACAACCACTCAAAACATTTTAAACAAAAGATGGAGGATAGAGATAGTTACCAATACCGATAGGGCTAACTCTATATCTCCAAATCAAAGGTGATCTTCCCACCTTAACTTCTTGATAGTGATGCATCCATTGACTAGTCCATCAAGTTTCGATTGCATCCATCATCAAGGCACTAAACTCTATCATATTTTGAGAGATCTCACACTTACAATTGGTGTGAATTTTGATACTCAAATATTTTTGGGTCCTTGGAGGATAGTATTACTACGAACTCAAATATTGGCATTCAAAACATTTAATCTATCAAAGAAAAACTTAACGAAATGACCTATGTAACCACAATGTGTACAAATTCACAATCTAACATACATATTGGCATAATTGTAGGATAATGTGTATATCGTGAGGTATGTACATGATAGTTTGGAACTTGTTTCTTATGAAACATAGATTCAAATTTTGCATATTATTTCAAAGTAGAACTCAAACAATCAATTATGTTTTTCAAAACACAAATTTCATTCTTATCAATATAAGAAAAAGCAATTTCAGCATGAGAATTGTTAGAAACAAAATATTTTTGATTTCATTCGAAGAATCAGTTTCTTTTAAAAATAAATCCCTTACTTTGAAAATCAAATCAATTTTGTTTTTCAAAGAATCATTTACATTTTTCAATAATTTGTTTTCTTCAAAAACAACATACAATTATGAAGATAAAGAATTATTTCTCTTTTTAAATTCTTGTTTTTAACTTTCAACAAATATATTTTTCTTCAAAATTTTGAAACAAATGAAGCAATCTCATCCATACTAAACCATTATAATCAAAGTGAAATTTCGAGTTTATTTCAACGGGATTATCACCTTAGACCATGAAGCACATGTGTACGGAATCAATTCCTTGTCGAATTCACTATCTGAATCCTAAATTGTCTTTTGTTGCTTTTCTCTTGTCTTTCTTTCCTTATCTCCTTTCTCTTTAGCTATTTCTTTTTTTTTTGTTTATAGAACATTATGAAATCACTTAGAGCGGGGTGAACATGTGATGGCTAAAAAATTATGACAAATAATACAAAATTAAAACATTTAATGCTATCTAGCAATACAATGAGTAAAGAAGCAATCCGCACAATCAAAATAATGAATCACAAAATATATCTAGCATATGATGATTAAAACAATATAGAAGCATGCAAAATATTAGAGGAGTGAGTTGAGCAGAGCAATAGAGAGAAGGTAATCGCAAACGCAAGAATATATTTCGAGGTTCGAGCCACTGCTCACGTCCTCGCCTTCACCGCAATGAAAGATTTTCACTATTCTTTGATCCCGCAAGATCACCAACTCTACATGTTTCTGTAAGAATAACCAGACCCGCAAGTCCTCTCACTTGGTGTCGCAACAATTACAATCACGAATTCGCAAGCCCGTTTGAGGCTGTAACCTCTATAACTCTTGAGTGCAAGAAAGGAAGTGATCTCTTCTAGATCACCAAAAAGTTCACAATGCAATCCTATAACCAATGTAGAGGATTTGAAGCACAGAGAGTGTGTATGTGAGTAAAACTTTGAAGTATTTGGATTAAAGACACAAAGCTTGATAAATTGTATTTGGAATTTTGGCTCAAAGTTGATTTCTTTTGAAAATCTTTACTAAAACTCTTGGAAATCTTGAACAAAATAGTTAATTAATGTTGCTTTCTATAGTATCCCTGTTTATAAATGGTCAAAATAAAAGAGAGAAACTCAAAATAGTCATTATTGATTAATTGAGAAAGGACAGATTTAAAAATATAGTTGTTTGGGATTAATCAGGCTTTAATCAGCCTGTCCGTCGACCGCCCGGTAGACTGCCATCGGTTATATTTCTGATTGTTGAGGATAGAGGTTGACTGGGCGGTCGACTGACTCCAACAGAGAACTCTGATGTCTCACTTGGTCGACCAGTCAATCTCTCGATGTTGACAAACAGAGAGCACTACCCTTACACACAGTCGATCGGGCGGTCGATCGACATGCACAAGTGTACTTGTGCATGTTCGTATAAAACTGATCGACCGCCCGGTCAACCGATAGAGCAATCAGCTCTGCATGTCGATCGAGCGACAGAGTAATCAGCTGTGCATGTCGGTCGACTGGCAAAGGGCCAAAACTGATATAAGAAAATGTTTTGAAATACTCTTTGATTTTTCACTAAAATATTTTGAAATCTCTTTACAAAACAAAGTTCATGTATATTTTTGAAGCTCAAATAAGTGTGATCATAGATCAACACAAAGAAGATAGTTTCGAACCTGTTTTTGTAAATATTGAAATTCTTTTCAGATATTCTTTTCAAAAACCATAAATCAAAATACCATTTTGAAAATGATCTAAACTATCAAAATCCTTTTCAAGAATTTAGGAAAAAAACACAATAAATCTCTTGTTTATATGAATCTCTTGAGCAATACAACCTCTAAACTTGGTTTTGACAAATCTAAATCTTACATTGCATAATAAAGAAAAATAATTTTTTCTTAATTGCTTCAATCTTGCAACTCTCTTGATCTCTCAAGCTTGACTCCAACTTTGAGTAATATGTGTGTTCTTGATGCGTGAGCTCTTGGATTACATTGTGATTTAATTATGGATGAATTAGGAAATGCATTTGTAAAATTTTCAAATAATTATGATTTTCTAAAGAAGAAGTAACTAAAACAAAAAGGAAAATGAAGTTTTTCAAAAAATAATCATTCTTTCTAAAGAAAAAGATGATTTATCTTTCACTCTTTTATCTACACAAAAAGATTTTGATGCATACAAGATTTCATGTAAATCAAAGTTTCCCCTGATTGATGAAAATAAAATTACTATTTTAAAAATTAAAATCAACACATTGGAATGTTTTAAAGAAATGTGATTTTGATAAGGCTAAATTAGAGGCCATGTTTTCCAAGAAAAATTATTCAAAGAAATATATTCATGCTACACATGCTCACACTTCTAAATCACACACTAAGCATGCTCATGTCTCACATGCTTATCATACACATCATGCATATATGTATGGTAGAGTTTATTCATGTACTTATTGTGGCCGAAAGGGTCACTTAGCTAAATTTTGTTTTGATCATATAAATACTTCTAATAATCAAATTTGGGTTCGAAGTACTAACCTCATAGGACCCAAGAAAATATGGGTACCAAAATTAACAACTTCATATTTACTGTAGGTACACACCAAGGCTCCAAGACGTAGGGAGCGGTGGTATCTTGATAGCGGTTGCTCATGACACTTGACTTAGGACATCAAAATTTTGCAACCCTATCAAGGTATTATGAAGGTGGCACCGTCACCTTCAGAGATGACTCAAAGGATAATATTATCGGTATAGGTAACATTAAAGTTAGTTCATTTTCATTGATTGAAAATGTTGTTTTAGTTGATGGTCTCAAGCATAACCTCTTGAGTATTAGTTAACTTTGTGATCGAGATTTTAAAGTTATTTTTTATGATTCTTCTTGCAATGTTTTAGATGGTAAAATCGATGCTTGCATTCTTTTTGGATTTCGAGAAAATAATGTATATTATGAGGATTCTTGGTTATCGCATAGAAGATTAGGCCATGTATGTTTTGATCATCTATTTAGAATTAACTCTAAGGAATCGGTGAATGGTTTTTCTTACTTGAAGTTTGAAAAGGACTGCATTTGTGATGCGTGCCAACTTAAAAACAAACCAAGTCCTCTTTCAAATCAATCAAGGATATCATGACATCAAGACCATTAGAGTTAATCCACATGTATTTGTTTGGTCCTACTTAAACAAATAGTTCAAATGGAAATTGTTTTGCTTTTGTATTGGTTGACAATTTTTCTTATTTTACATGGGTTTTCTTTTTGGAACATAAATATCAAGTTTTTTCGCATTTTAATGTTTTTAGAAAAAGGGTTGAGAAAGAAAAAGTTTTTCGATTTTCGCATAAGAAGTGATAGAGATGGTGAATTCATTAACCATTCTTTTATCACGTATTGTGAAGAAAATGAATTAGGCATGAATTATTTTGTCCTTAAACTCCACAACAAAATGGAGTCGTTGAAAGGAAGAATCGTACTCTTCAAGAAATGGCTAAGACAATGATTAGTAAATACGGACTCCCTTACTATTTATGGGCCGAGGCCGTAAACATTCATGTTACATATCAAATAGAATTTATTTCTGTAAAAATACTTTCTAAACTTCTTTTAAAATTTACTAATTGAGAAAGCCTAATATTTTTTACTTTAGAGTTTTTAGATGCAAATGTTTTGTTTTAAACACTAAAGATAACTTAGGTAAATTTGATGCTAAAGCTTTTAAAGCTATTTTTGTTGGTTATTCTAACACTAGCAAGGCTTATAGAATCTTCAATAAATCTACTTTGACTATTGATGAATCTATGTATGTTAAGTTTGAAGAATCTAATGCTTTTGTTAAGAATATTGTAGAGATTGATTTTTTAGTTGAAGACATGAAGAAAGTAACTTTGAAGGACTCACCTATCCAAGAAGATAAGCCAAAGCTCGGTAAATAAGGTGAAGTTCAAGAGGTTGAAGTGGCACCAACACAACCACTTCCAAAAGATTAGAGATTCGCTACAAGTCATCCTAAGGAACTCATCATAGGTGATGTATCAAAGGGGGTAACTACTCGCTCCAAACTCCATGATTTTTATGGCCATTTTGCTTTCATTTCTCATTGAACCAAAGAACATCCTCGAAACTGAGGGCGACTCATATTGGTTGCTTGCAATGTAAGAAGAGCTCAATCAATTTGAATACAACCAAGTTTGGCACCTTGTTCCTAGACCCCACGATAGACCAACAATTAGTACTAAATAGATTTTTAGGAATAAGTTGGATGAGTCAGGTAATGTTGTTAGCAATAAAGCTAGGTCAGTGGCCCAAGGTTACACCCAAATTGAAGGTATTGATTTTGAGAAAACCTTTGGACCCGTTGTACAGCTTGAAGCCATACGGATTACACTTGCTTTTGCTTCTTATAAAGATTTCAAACATTTTCAAATGGATGTCAAAAGCACATTTTTAAATGGTTTTATTGAAGAGGAAGTGTATGTTGAATAACCCCCTGGGTTTGTTGATTCTACACATTCGGATTTTATTTTCAAATTAGACAAAGCTTTATATGGTTTAAAAAGACTTTCAACTGATTTTCAACTAACAGATATTTTTACTAAGCCACTTGATTTTAACAGTTTCTCTTTCATTTGTGGAGAACTAAATGTTTGTATTGTTGATTTATAAGTTTTCCTTCTGATAAAATCTACATATATTTTAATTTTTTGTGTTTTTGCTTACCCTTTTTGATGCATGACAAAAAGGGAGAGAAGTATTTATGAGTATTTATTTGTATTTGTTTGATCATGCTCTTATACAATACCTTTATCATATAACTTGTTGATATCTTGTACTTGATAGCTAGCATAACTTGAGGGGAAGTTTTACAAAGCTCTTTCCTAGATTTTCTTTTAAATAGCTCATATGTTTTGTCATCATCAAAAAGGGGGACATTGTTGGCCCAAAGGTTACAATCACCGGTTTTGTGTTTTGATAATAACAAAGCATGTGAAGTGATTTAGTGCTAATCAAGTTCAAGAGTGTATTTCAGGGTTCAAAAAAATCTAACTGGGTTCAAAAAAAATCTAACAGGTTTCTTTCTCTAAAGGAAGGTGTTGATGGCTCAAGGGTACTCAAGACCGGGATCATAGCTCAAAGCACTCAGCATCGCTCAAATGTCACTATCAGAGAGCCTGCTTCAAGATTCTTGTAGTTGATTAGAACCTTGTAAGAAACTAGTTTGTTAAAGAGTAGAATATAGATTTGAGGCTTAATGATACAAACACACACACACAAATGTGTACGTTTTCAAAAGTATAATTTTGACATGTTTGGTTTTGATAGTTGTTTCATATTTCTTGAAAATTTCTATCTCAGTTTAGAACTTGTATCTCATGGCTATACATGTCTTCTCTCTTTTAAAATTCAAACAAAAATTATTTGAAAATTTTTTTATCTTCAAAAATTACTTTGACCTAGTGTTTGCCTAGGTCAGTCGACCGGGCAGTCGACCATGCCTATTACAGGCCAGCACGGCCGACCACACAGTCGATCGAACCTCTGGCAATTAGGGTGTGCATGTTATGCACATTCCCGGTCGACCAACTGGTCGACCGTCCCTTATTGCTGTCGACCGGGCGGTCGACCGACTGTAACTAGTTTGGTCTCGGTTAAACACGGTCGACCGACCGGTCGACCAAGAGCCAACGGTCAATTTTTTGAATGGCCAGTTGACCGGCCGGCCGACCGACAGACTTCCAAATTGGCAGTAACGACTAGTTCTTTTAAATTTGTTTTAAACATGTTTCTTTTAAAATGTGAAAATTTTAATTTTTAGGGTCAATTTCTTCCTTTTTAGACCTAGTAAAACTATTCTAAAAGTATTTTTCTAAAACTATATAAAGGATCATTGGGATTAAATATTTCATAATAACAAATTGTATTGAAAATCTAGTTTTTGCTCTCAAAGAAAAAACGTTTCAAGTTTTGTTTATGCTCTTATTTTTAAAGTTTTAATTGAGTTTTTCTGCTCTTAAAATCTCTTTTTTCTGATTTTCACTCTCACTTACATCCTTGAGCTTCAAGTTTACATTTGACTCTATAGGATTTTTATAAGAGAGTTACAAAGATAGTGTTTGTGATCTCTTGATCACCCAGAGCTTTATCTCAATTGGCTTTGTGTTGCCTCTGGTGTCGAGGATTGAGTTGGGGAGTTGTGTACTCCGAGTGGTTGTAATTGAAATCACCTAGAGGGGAGGTGAATAGGTGATTATGCTAATCAATGCACAAATTAAAATGAGATAATGCAACGATCACTCAAAGTAAGATTAGAAGCCGAATACCCCGTGAAGGGCTCTGAACTCCTTCCTCGTGATTCCTCTAAATAAGAGTTTGAGGTGCACAATGCAATCTTGTTGTAAGAGTATAGAGCGACAATATAAGAATGAATGAAAAGTAAGTAAATAACACAAGTAAACCAATCGCAAACACAGAGATTTGTTTCGAGGTTCGAGCACCCAGCTCTAGGTCCCCGCCTTCACCCAGAAGGATTTCCGATCCACTAGAAATTCCACAAAGGATTACAACCACTAGGAGTACCCAACTCCTCAACCACACTTCTCTAGTCCAGAGGTAGTGGAGCCACAAATATAATAATCACTTGGTGATCAAAAGATTACAAGCTCTCTTTTGAAAAACTTTTCTTTACAAAACCCTAGAGAATAATATATAGGATTGAAGCTCAAGATTTGTAAGTGAAAAATAAAACAAAGTAGAAGAGAGTTTTGATTCAAAAACTTCAGAGAGAAATCAGAGATTAGAGCACAAAAACTGAGAATAAAACTTGTCTCAAGAAAACTCAAACTTTTGATTTCTTTGCAAATGTTGTTGTGTTTCTCTTCAACCCCATCCCCCCCTATTTATAGGATAAAGGTAGGGATTAAAGGATAAACAATAATTTTGACTAATCAGGAAAGATAAGACCCAAAACCAGCCTTAAACCTCGTTTAGAGAATAAAAACACGCTTTAAAATATGTTTAAAAAACTAGCCATTTGGCTGATAATACACTCACGGTCGACCGGCCGGTCGACCTGTTTTCAAAATCTTTGACCGTTGGCAGGCCCCGGTCGACCGCCCGGTCGACCGTCC
>JAVJIF010007575.1:0-128370 GCA_038442645.1 Agave tequilana
TTTCTTGAGATATAACTTATTGTAGAGACTTTTCGTTATATACAACGTTTCTAACCTTGACCATGTAACCGTTTCTTCATATATCACGTTATATATCACCTCGTCTGTGAGACATAATTGGATCGTGTTTGCCACCTTTAAATTTATCTCCTCTCAATCGTCGTTTAATGCACCTGCAGGTTTTGATAACTTACCCTGCAGGTCTTATGAAGACCCTCTTGCACCACTAACGTTTTCTCCCTCTTTTGTAATAAACTGAAGTTTTCTTTGTTATTGAATTTTATGATCTCGAACTTTGTTGTAGAACCTCCTATCTTCGACATATCACGCTTCGTCAGCATTTAGCTCTGATTTCAATTGTTGTAACAAATCAGCGCTCTATGACACCAATTTTTTACTCTCGGGATCGACATTTGCGAAACTTGGCAAAATGACAATCTTGCAAAAGAAAAACTGCAGTAAAACAAACTAGTTATACCTAGAGAAAGGAGCATAAGAAATAACAAGAGGATGTAACATAATTCGACTTAAACTTGGCTTATATCCATGGGGACAGAACTTGAGAGAGCTTTACTAATAAACTTGATATAAAGAGTTTAATCTTCTTTTGATGCAACAAGAGTATTCACCTTCTCCTTTAATTTAGACCTAAATTACAAAAGTATTTCTCTCTCTATGCACTTTCACCTTGCTCCCCTCTTTCTTAGTTTTCTTCACCTTTTTCTGTGTCTTCTCTATATTTCACAATGCTGAGTTACAACCTTTGTTTATAGAATTTTACAATACAATTCTTATTTGGATTATGAGATGATTTTATCATTAGATGTTTGAAGAATCTTGATCAATCCTATTTGGAGTTCTTCTTGATTTAGAAAAATTCTAGATCCTTCAATCTTTAAAATTAAAGCTTCATTTAATAGAATTTGAATTCTATTAGTACTCCTCCAAAAAAGAAAACGCATAAGTGCCTGAAAAGGAAACCGCTCAACTTTGATTTACTTCTTCTGCTTTAAGCTATCTTCTTCTTCAACTCAATTGGATTTTCTTGAATCATCTTCTCCTCTTGAAACAAGATAAAGTCCTAACGAGAATGTCAAAACAATATAAGAATCAATTAATAAATTACCAAATCAGACTATGATATACTGATTCATGGCCAGCACAATTTTAATATTCATGATGGTAGCAAATCTAGATGTGGATTTAGAAGATAGGGCAATGATACTAACCTGGTGAATAGATTAATATGGAGTTTGAGGTGTGGGTAGATACCCAGATAGGAACTGGGGCTATTAGATCTCAATATCCAAACCTACATGTTCCACAGTTTCAGTACATACGACGCCTACCATTAAAGAGCCAAGATACCTCTTGCAATCCGATTTGACTTTCTTCTTTTCTTCCAAATTTAAAGAGGAAAAAAATCGTTTTCTCCTCAATGAATATCAAGGGAGCATTTAGGTTTCCAGAGCCTTCTAACACAAGCTTTGAGATGAGAATAAAACGATTTATTCCCAGCAATATAACCAATCAAAGTATTTCTCCACTTATTTATATTCTTTGCAATATCAGATGTTGAATATGGAGCCATGTAACTCCCCTTGTTGTCCTAGGTGTTACATATATTGGGATTGGTCATGAATATTTCACACCTTCTCACGATTCTTTTTCATGATATCAGCTATCATTCTAACCAACTTGCTATGATTATCTTCCTTGATTCTCGAATGACTTCTTCAAGATCAAGACGATTTAGCTGAAATTACCAAAATTTAAATTGGTGCAACAGTTGCAGCGGCATTATGTATCATAGAAGGAAAACTGAGAAATGGTAGAAAGGAGTAAAAACAATACATATTATTTGCTCATTCAGGTGCATCAATAATACACACTGGCATACATTTTATTCAAGAATTTACTAGTTACAAATAGTGAAACAGAACAAATCAAAACAGAAGTTCTCCACAACATTCAAACATCAAATTAATCTGTGAGGTAAGATCACAACTCGAAGCTTCACAACACTCGAAACAAAGGATCAAGTATCCCAAGCTAACGCGTCATGCCTCCTTGTACCGAGGGTGGTTGAGCAACAGGCCCATAACCCTGACCTCTCCTTTCCATGTTACCATGCCACCCTGCAAAGCAAATTAGGACATCAATATAGTAATTACTAAGATCTGTGTTTATGTGACACATGAATGTGGGATTGCTCTCCTAATGACATCTCAAAGCCGCGATTCTTCAATTCTCTACAGGACTGACACAGAGCACACGCTTCGCAGCGGCAATGAACTAGAAAATCAGGACATGGGCTTTCTGGCAAACCATACTGTGCCCTGAGTTTCGATCGATAGAAGCAGGAGTTTGATGCACCGGCAGCCTGTCAAGACTGCTATGAGTGCATACAGTGCTCCACTCACCCCGCAAACTGCAACCAGTAGCAACAACTTTTCATTACTATCCTAGTGCATTATATATTTGTGATTGAAGTAATATGAGAAACAAAGTTTAAATAGTTACATACAAGGTGAGCCTCTGTCAGCGATATCGGCAATTTGCCCAAAGGTTACACATGGGCACCAGCAAGTCTTTCAACCTGCAACAAAACATGCATATACATCATCAGAGATGAGAAGACTAGAGTAAATAACAGTACAATACATGATCATATATATGTGATGTAAATTGGGAGTTTACAGTTGCCACAATCTTCTGTGCAGTCACAGAGGCCTGTAGACCAGTTTACAGGTATTGCAGGATTTACGAGGAACCCTGTCACCGATGGAGGTGCAGGGCCTGGTCCTGGTGCTGCATATTCATTTCCTTTGGAAGGATCCATTGAGAGAGTCAGAGAAGAGTGGGAGAGAGAGAAGAAGATGCTAACTTGGTACCATATATATATGGATTGCTGTTCAAACTTCAAAGGGTTTACGCAATATTTTCATTCAAACAGTTGGTTGTCGTTCAAAATAAAATATGAAATGATAACTCTTGTGGGCTTGTCAAAAAGCATAGATGGATGGTGGGGGGGATTTATGTACTTGCTGTGTGAGATTAATCTATTGCAAAGAAAGCATTAGTCTCCACAAGAAGCTTGTTAACAACGCATTAGTCTGCTTAAAAGTAGTTGTCTTAATCAACAATAGTTAATTCTACGAGACAATTCAAAAAATAGTGTTCAGTCCCTTGTAGCAAATTAGAGGGATTTAGAGAAAGGTTTTGTGCCACTTGTACATGTTTCTACTCGGTAATATCTTCGGTAGGCTTCTTCTCTACATCAAAAATGATTTCATTTCGAGGATCTGACCGGATTTGCTTGATTCTTATATAATAATTTTAGTACCATAATTTACGGGTCAAGTGCTTATCCTTGGTACCTAGTACAAAGGACCTATACATAGTTTAAGTACTTCATTGCATAGTTTATACATCGGATTTCTTTTATGTCGAAAGCAAAACTTCACATTTTAGGCTCTTCTTTAAGTCTGTTTGGAATAGGGATTAAGATGGTATAAGCACTTTTATTCCTCATGTACCTACCACTCACCTTAAAATTCACTCAATATTAATCTATGTCTCTTATACCCAAAAAAAAAAAATTTATACCGAAAAATTTAGGCATAAGAAATTCTTAAATTAAAAATTATAACATTTTGTATCTTCTACTCCTAAAAAACCTAACAACTGAGTAAAAGATTCTAGTATTACTGCGTATAAAACATATTATACCCATATAACGTTTATGCCAAGAAAGATGTAAAGTGTTACACCTGAAAAAAATGGGTATAAATGTATACAAGTTTAAAAATGGGACCTAAGGGCTTAAGACAGAAGATTAAAGCAAGTTATATGTTTGACGTAGCAAGAGATAGTTGGTGTAGGTGATAATTGACTCAAGCGGTATAAACTTAAAATTTGCTGCTATGATATATAGAATAAGAATTCATGTGCTTCCTAGTTCTAGTTCTAAGTATTATTTTATCTCACATTCTAATTATTTAATTTTATTAATATTTCTTAATTTATGAACAGTTATGTTGGTTTTGCAATTTTTTTTTCTTGGTAAGAACAAGTTGTGATACAATACGTTTTCAAATAGACTCAATTCTTGCTGAATTGAAAAAAGGGCAATATTATTATTGCAAAAAATATCAATCTATGAAAAATGGATAAAGATAAATATTCTATTAATATTGATTAAAAATTGAAGAAAATGTGGCAACCCTAGAGGGGGCGAATAGGGTTTGAAATCAATTTACAATAATTTATGCTTAATTTTGATTGAATGAAACAATATAGCTATAATAACAACTAAAACAATAACAATGCAATAGCTATAAGTAATTCAAATATAGTGAGGAAGAGTAAAGAGATAGAGCAGTGAGCGTTGACATGCGATGTACAGTGGTATGGCCACTAACAAGTCTACTCTACTATCTAGAGGTCTCTTCTCTACGATTTCAAACCAATCTTCGATTGGTTGTTTCTTTTCAGTAACAAGGTAGACCTTCACAATTGATTTCCTTTTTAGGTGAAACCCTAGACTTTTACAATTATTTCCTTTGCAGGTAGAAGCATAAACCTTTCCGGCTTCCTTTACAAGAAGAAGCCTAGACTTTTCACTAACTCACTTATCAAGTAATTGAATTTTCTCACAAAAAGTTTCTACAAGTTCAATTTATTCTCTAATAAGATGAGAACCACTTAAGCACAAATCACAAAAAAAGATTAAACTTTGAGGTTCTAATAGTAAGAAGAATAAAAATTAAGTTTAACTTGACATTATAGATCTAGATGTATGAAAATTAAGATGAAATCTTGAATTAGAATCTATAAGAAGAGATTTAGAGAGAAGAGTAGACAGTGTAAAATAATTTCTCAATCAAAAGCTTAAAAGTAAAAGTGAATCACACTTTGAATAGAATGAAAAATAAGCTTGTAAAAAAAAGTTTAGCTCAAGATCTATTTGAGTGACTGTAGTATCCAAAAGTTGTTGAAAGAATAGAGCAAACTACTATTTATAGATAGGGGAAGATAAACTTAGGTGAAAAGAAGTTCAACCTAAAAATTCAAGTTCATATCCTCTCAATCTTCGAATTTGCACTCTTTTGATCGACCATTGAATAGCACTGGTCAATCCATTTGCTCAAATAGCTTCAGTCCAAGTCAACCCACAGCTTGGTGGTCGACCTGGCGGTCGATCTGTGGGAAATAGTAAAATCTCAATGGTCAAATGATTTTATGTCATTGCTTTATTCATCCTTTAAACTAAATAAAAAAACTCAAAAGTTCTCTCACTTGTTTCAAATTTTGCGAAAACCCAGATTGAACTAGCAGTCGATCGCAAAAAATCCAAAAAATAGATTTTTGCAGTTGGGCGGTTGACCTTGCGATCAAACTGAGCCCAACAGAGACTTAGGATGGCACACTAGCATCAACAGTTGAAGTGACAGACGCTCTAGTGGTCGATCTTAGTCCAACCTGAGAGCACTGAGCTATGGCAAATGAACCAGATCGAACTAGAGTCGATATGAGTCCAAGCCGAGAGCACTGAGTTATGGCAGACGAAGCAGATTGAATTGGCAGTCGATCCTAGTCACCTGTCTTAGCTGCTTTACATTTGAATCAAGTGGGTCGAATCTCATGACTTGATGGTCGATCCAAAAACCCCAAACCCCCAAAAATGATTTAAATGCCTTTGGAAAAATGATAAAATTTGTATAAATTTCAATAGGCATAAAATCAACATGTACAATCCCAAATAAATATATAAAATGCAATTTAAAGACCTTTGGGCAAATCAATTAAACTTAAAGGGAAAACATACTTGAATTCAAATTGAAATTTACACACACAAATATGAATACGCATTCTAGCGCCAAGTTAATTTCTTGCCTTAATTCTTCTTACCTAACACAATTTACTTACCTTAGAATAGACTTGATTGATTTTTTTTCTTTTCTTTCTTTTGATTGTTTGGTGAACTTATTTGTGGTAGTAATTATTTATGCAAGCATGGTCGAGAAACCTAAATACATCTAGGTTAACTAGAAGTAGCTCACTTCCTAAACTGAAACCAAAACCAAATTTGGTTATGCCTCAACTGACATCTTTGCAGGATAGGTTCTATCCCATGAGGACCTCCCTTCCATCTTGCATTCGGTTCCCAGATGCCAATGGAATTAATTTTGAGCTAAAGTCACAATTCATCAACACTCTCCCAAATTTCCATAGTTTAGAGTCCAAGAATGCGCACTTCTTCATAAGAGAATTTGAGAAAGTGTGCCTCATGATGAGAATACACCAGTTAGGAGATAATATGGTTAGGTTATATTTCATCCCTTTCGCTCTTTAGGACCTAGCCGAGAAATAGCTATATAGTGGTGTGTTGATGCTATCACATTTTGGGATGATTTCGTCAAGATCTTCTTGAAAAATTTCTACCCTATCCACAAAACTGCTCTCAGTAGGAAGAATATCATGCAGTTAAAGTAAGAATCTAGCGGACTATTTTAGAGATACTTTGAACGTTTCAAGGACCTCCTTACCCATGTCCTCGTCATGGCATAGAGAAGTGGAGATAATGCCAAGTTCTCTATGACAATTTAGACTATCAAACCAAGACCCTTTTAGAAATCATGTGGCAAGGGGGATTATTGCAAAAGAATGAAAATCAAGGGTGAGATTTATTTGAAGATTTAGCTAAGAAAACCATCCAATGGGAACCAACTCTTAAAAAGTCTAGGAATACTAATCCTATCTCTTCAAAAGGAGGTCTCCATTTCAAAGAATCATCTATAGCTACCGAAGATAGAATTACTAACCTCACGAGAAGACTGAAACTTCTTGAAACAAAAGAACCGATTCCAGTGATCAAGTCAGCCCTAACCCAATCCAAAATCCGGGTTGCACTTACTATCAAGCCATGAACTATGTGTTTGAAGAGTTATTATTTTTCATGCTTAGCAAATGTTGTCCGAGCCCATGAATGCGGCCTTTTCGAGGCCCATGACAATCTCTACGCACAAACATAATTAGTGAAATCACCTGGACTTCTCATGGAGCCAAAATAATCATGATCACTCGAGGTCAAACCACTCCAACCATTTGAATCTCCATATAATCAACCCAATTTTTCCCATTATCAACACAATTTTCCCCACCAAACTCCGCAATCTTCTTTCAAGTCCTTCACTTGAAAAAGATTGACCGATTTTGAGAAGAATATAGAAAGGATTATGAAAAATCAAGAGTCCCACATACAAACAATGCAAAACAACCACACATAAGCCATAACGAGGTTAGAGGTTCAAATGAGTCAACTAGCTAATTCACGAAGTGAGAGGCCTAAGGGTACTTTGCCTAGTCAACCATTAACGAACCCTAGAAACTCTAAATAAGCTCATTTAGCCGAGAATCAATAGTTGAATCAATGTAATATTTTTCATACATTGAGATTAGGTAAGAAAGTTGATAATAAAGTGTCGATGCCACACAATCCAATCCAACACAACCAAACACAAGCATCCACCTCTTCGAGCTCCACTCCATCCAAATCTGATGAGTCTGAAAAAGAGAAGTTAGTTGATCAGGTGCACAAGCCTATAGTACCATTTCCATATAGGCTTAAGACAAACAAACAAAATGCACACGTGGAGAAGATAATTGAGATATATAATAAAGTGAAGATTAATGTGCCACTTCTTGATGCTATCCAACAAGTCTCATTATATGCAAAATTTCTAAAGGATATGTGCACTAAGAAAAGAAAGACTAATATACCGAAGAAAGTTTTCATAGTCACTAACATTAGTGAGCTACTGTTGCATTCGATTCCTATCAAGTATTAGGATCCGGGTTGTCCTACTATTTCCTGCATTATAGGACAAATTGAAACTAATCGTACACTTCTTGACTTGAGAGCAAGTATCAACTTGCTCTCCTTCTAAGTTTATCAAGGGTTGGGCGAGCTTAGTCTCACCCGAATCACTATCCAATTGGCTGACAGGTCAGTGAAGGTACCTAAGGGGAAAATTAGTGATGTCCTTATCCGGGTCGGGGAGTATCTATCCCGTAGATCTTATAGTTCTTGAGACACAACCTGTGTCCAATCCTAAGTCTCAAACTCCCATTATCTTAGGGCGTTCATTTTTGCTACTGCCAATGCACTTATCAACTGTAGAAATGAATCCATAAGGTTAAATTTTGAAGACATGACTAGAGTAGTCAATGTATTCAACCTAAGAAAGCAACCCCGTGATGTAGAGGATCAAATATTTGAAGTCCCCTCATTGAGAACATAACAAGTGAAGATAGAGAAAAATTGGAGTTAGAAACTGAGAGTGAGTTCGAATTGGTGTCTATGATTTTGACCTTGATTAGATTATCGAGTCTGCTGTGAATTAGGTATCGAGTCTTATTTCACCAAATTTAGAACCAACAAACTTGACTCCTTCTTCCATTGGGTCTTCCCCTTCTATAGAATTGAAAGTATTGCCTAAGCATCTCAAGTACATTTACTTAGGCGAACGAGAGACTCTTTCAATCATCATAGTGTCACATTTGACTGCTGGGTATGAAGAAAGCCTTATATCAGTTCTTAGGAGACATAAAGAAGCTATTTGTTGGACTATGACCGAAATCAAGGGATTGAGTCCAACCATAATTTAACATCGCATTCATCTCAATGAAGAAGCGACACCAAAGAGAGACCTACAGCATAGGTTAAACCCTATAATGTAAGAGGATGTTCATATTGAAATTTTTAAAATTCCTAAATAATTGGGTCATTTATCCTATTTTGATAGCCAATGGGTCAGTCCTGTCCACGTGCTCAAAAGAAATCTAGTTTCACGGTGGCGAAAAATGAGAACAAAGAGTTAGTTCAAATTTGACTCCCCACAAAGATTCGGGTTTGCATTGACTATAGGAAATTAAATACAGTCACTCGTAAGGACCATTTTTCGCGTTTTTTTATTGATCAAATGCTTGAACTTCTAGCTGACTATGAGTATTACTATTTCTTGGACGGTTACTCAGGTTATAATCAAACCCCAATTGCTCTAGAGGGCCAAAAGAAGACTATGTTTACATGCCTATTTGGGACATTTGCTTATCGCTGAATGTCGTTTGATTTGTACAATGCCCCAGCAACGTTTCAACATTGCATGTTGAGTCTATTTTTCGACATGGTAGAATGAATCCTAAAAATTTCATGAATGGTTTCTCTATTTATGGAGATTCATTTGGTCAATGTCTTCACTATCTAGAACTTGTCCTCTAACATTGTGCTGAGAAAAAATTGACTTTAAATTGAGAGAAATGCCACTTCATGGTAAGACATCAAATTTTTGTTGGGTTATGAAATTTCAAAGGAATAAATTAAAGTAGATAAAGTCAAGATTGAAGTCATAGCAAAACTCCCTATACCTTAATGTGTCAAGGACATCGGATTCTTCTTAGGAGACGCTGATTTCTATCGTAGGTTTATTAAGGACTTTAACAAAATTGCTAGACCCTTAACCAATCTTTTAGCTAAGGACTTGCCCTTCGTTTTTTCGATAGTAGATGTCTTAATGCTTGGGAGAATCTTAAGAAAGCGCTTATTTCTACCCTGGATTGGTCAAAGTTGTTCGAAATCATGTACGACACTTCGAATTTTGCCATAGTCGCTGTCTTAGGTAGCGAATTGATAACAAGCAGCACGTGATTTACTACTCGACTATCAACGATGCCTAAATGAACTACACTACAACGAGAAGGAATTCTTGGAAGTAGTGTTGCTTTAGAGAAATTTCGCCCCTACCTACTTGGGCCAAAACCACAATTTTCACCGATCATTTTGTGCTTAGGTACCTCATGCTTAAGAAGGATGCCAAGGCCTGACTCATTCTTTGGATCCTCCATCTTGAAGAATTCGATCTCGAGATTCGAGATAAGAAAGGTGTAGAAAATGTTATTGCCGACCATCTCTCACGTATCCCAAACTCTCTATGCAACGAATTGCCATTAATGATGACTTTCCTGATGAACAACTCTTAATTGCCCTTAGGGAACCTTGGTTTGCCGATATGGTGAACTACTTAGTCACAAACTAAACTCCATCTCATTGGTCGAAATAGGATGTATACTGGCTCTTATCTAAATTCGGTATTTCTTTTGGGAAGAACCGTATCTTTTCAAGTAATATTCTGATCAAATCATTAGGAGATGTATTTTTTGATGAGAAAATTAAGAGTGTTTTGTTGTTTTGTCACGAGCTTGCATGCGTTGGACACTTTGATATCTGTAAGACTGCTGAAAAGTACTATAAAGTGAGTTCTATTGGCCCACTTTGTTCAAAGATGCCTTTAAATTTTACAAGACGTGCCATAGATGCCAAATAATAGGAAGGATCTCGAAACAAAATATGATACCCCTCAACCCAATTCTAGAAATAGAACTTTTTGATGTTTGGGACATTGACTTTATGGAACCTTTTTCTAACTCATTTGAAAACTAATACATATTGCTTCTGTGGCTATGTGTCAAAATGGGTAGAAGTCATTCCTAGCAAGATGAGACAACAAGGTTGTTGTCAAGTTCTTAAAAGAGAATATTTTCTCACGCTTTGGAACTGTCACGCCCCGCTTCCTAAAATACATGAAAATAGAGTTGCGGCGAGAGTCGGCGACTTATATACACAAAGATAATACCCTATGTATACACGCTAAGCCTAAAGTAACCTGACAAGTTATAAAATCTACTATGATAAATCAATATCACTGCAATATCACATATAAGTATTCGCACATGATAACATATGAAATTAAAATAAAATGGCAACTAGATGTGATATAGGGAGAATCAGAAAATAACATAAATAAAAGAGAAACAAGAATACTAGAATTAAATAGAAGGAAACTTTGGGTCCTCGCGAAGCATATGAGATCATTAACACTTGATCAATGAAATTATTCATCCGATCTGAATGTGCAAATCTAGGGTCGTCAGGAAGCGACCCAATGAGTGTGTAAAATAAAGGAGAATGTGCACGTGCACATAACATGTTTGAGCATATGTTGATAATATATACTGAAATAAGACTGAAATAACGTACAGAACATAAATAGACAGTAATAAGGCAGTCAGTAACAGAATTAAATGTATAATCAGGTCAGGTGTCTATCACAGTCCATATATATAGATGTGTCAGATGAGTAGAGTCAGTCAGTAATATCATTAAGTGTACAATCAACTCATGTATACCATCGGTGTCCATCATAGCATACATGTATCAGATGTCTGTCATATATTATATAAGTACAGTCAAGTGAATACAGTCAATTACAGTACATAATAACAATTTATCATTATTAATTATGTCAGTAAACACCAACTGCCACCTGTAATAGATGCATCTCATACTACGCCTATTATACGTGTCAATCAAGGTTCCATGTTATTGAATCTAATAGGTTGGAGACATTGTCCATACTTTAGGTGGGTCCCGTACATACCCGGGACCACGACCCAGACGCCTAGCGCTAACTAGGCCATACCACTAGGTACTATAGTAATAATATAACAGTAAACAGTACGGGATATCAGTCATCTCTGGAAATCCTGCAGTAGAACCCTATCTTGGTTGAGGAACCTATATCTTAGGTCCACCCAAAATGTAGACATTATCTCCTCCATCAATTTCTTTAATCCAAGTATAAGTTGTCCATTTATAATATTATTTAATTCAGTTAAAACAATCAATATCCATGTCACCTAGAGTATTGGGATGATACAGTGACAGTAACTGTTGGCCCAGAGGCCTTCCACTCTAGTTTTGATGATGATTAACTCATGTAGTTATGTTTACTAATAACCTTGTGATATTGAGTTTCAGATATTTAATCAAGATGTTAGTAGGTGATTAGCTTCAACAAAGGTGTTTGGAGCTTTTCACATGGTGATTCAAGAGCCCGAGCGTCAAGTTCATATCTAACACTCGTTGGAGTCAAGCTCGGTGGATCACGTTTTGGATCGAGTCGACTTGAAGACGGAGTTCATCAAGAAGACTTGGGTACATAGTTTAGTTTATATTTTAGATCCATTTGTAAAGATTAGATAGTGTGATATGTTCAAGTTCACAACACACACATACACACACACACACACACACACACTTGTTTTTAAGTTTCATGATTTGGTTTTTGTTTTTTGGTTTAACCGATCTTGGTTTTCATGAATAGATTGAATCAACAAGTTACATGGTTTAATGTATATTAGATATGTTCTATATACATGTATGCTTCAACTATTTAAACAAACTTAGTTTGATAGTCTATTTCATGAGTTTGGTATTTTGGTATTTTAACAAAACGTATTTTGGATTTTAAGTCAAAAACATTGATATATATCTATTTCATGTATATTGGATTATATCCATATACAACATGCTTAAATGTTGTTTCAATATCATGTTTTTGTATTTGGATGAGTTTTAGACAAAACGATTTTCCATTTCAAAAATCTAAGTTTCAGAAAATACAGATTTTGGTTTTCGGCAAAATTTCCATAACACAAAAATGGTTCAAATAGTTTGAAATATGTGTTGAAAATTTTCACACATGTTTGTATATCAAAGTATTATACTACAACTATTTTTGTGGATTTTTAGAGATTTTATGGGATTTATTTGATAATTAAAAACTCAAGTTTTAAGTTCTGAAATCCTGTTCTGCCAGGCTCTGGTGGTCGACCGGACCGGTCGACCGGACCCAGAGTCGGTCAACCGGACCGGCCGACCGACGTGCACAAAAACGTGCATGCAGGCTAGCCCTTTGGGCCGGTCGACCGATTGAAGGCAACCCACTCTCGAGTTGCCCCGGTCGACCGAGCGGTCGACCGGCCAGAGAGCCGTTGCTCTCTGGTTCTGGGCATGGTCGACGGACGGTCGACTGGTAGGCTCAACGGTCAAATTTTTGACTGTTGGCCGGTCGACCGGCCGGTCGACCGAAAGGTCAATTTTGACCTTGCAGCTGCCAACATGCAGAATTTTTATGGGGGCTATTTATACCCCATTTGAGGTTGGTTTTTGTCAAGAATTCCAAGAGCAAAATTCTCCCATTCTCTAGTGTTTTATTTTAAGTTTCAAAAAGAGTTTTTAGAGCTTTAAAGATTTGATCTTTATTTGTTTTAAAGGGTTGGAAAATCAAAGAAAAATATATATTTGGGATATTTGTTTTGTTCTTCATTTCTATCAAATACTTAGTTGTTTTCTCAAGTATTTTTCTTTGTTTTTTTTTTTTTTTTCCAAACTCTTTATTTTTCACACTTGAGCCATATCTTACTATCCTATCTATAGGATCTTTATTTTTGTAGGAAAATTAGTTTGTGATTGAGATAGACCACCAAGTTGTAAACTTCCATCATTGTGATATCCCTCTAGTGAGAGGTGATTGAGTTGGTATCTCTCTATTGTGAGGTGATAGTGGAGATTGTGTTTAGCTCCTCTAATGAGAGGTGGAGTTTGTGTTGGAATCCCTCAAGTGTGAGGTGATTATTTTGTATTGGCTAAGTGCCTACCCCTCTTGTGTGTGGTTGTTTTTGTGTTGGTTGTGCATTACCTCTAGTGAGAGGTTGTATTGGTTGAGAGAGGAGTTATGTACTCCCTGTTATTGTATTGTCTCAAATTCTTAGTGGAGGTTCCCTGTGTGGGAGTCCTGTGTGGACAAGTTAGTAGAAATCCTTCTGTGTGAAGACGGGGACGTAGAGCTGTGTCTCGAACCTCGAAATATATCCGTGTGTTAGCGATTGATCCATTGACTCTAACTCTCTCTCTTTTATATTGTACCTTGCATCATTTCATATTGCTCATTCATATATTATATGCTTGGCTTGTTTGTATGTGCCTCACTTGTGTTTAACCACGAGAGCTGCATATAGCACCTCAACTCTTATTCAGAGGAATCAAGAGGAGTTAGTCCAGAGTCCTTCACCGGGAATTCAGCTACACTCGTTGGTTACATTAAGTGTGTTGCATTTCAAGTTTTAATATTCGCATTTGGTTCATTAGATTAGCCGTACACCTATTCACCCCCCTCTAGGTGTACTTACAGTAACAGTACAATATATCAGTAAACAGTAATCGTATACACGGTGAATAGTAGCAGGAATAGTAAACAATATCAGTAATTGTGTATACGATGAACAATAAGACTGTACATGGTGTTATAGTCTAACAATACTTGTTCAGTGATTTCAATAACATGAAATAATACTAATAACGGTCCTACACCATCTAGTCAATGTCAATCACATATAGAATTGATCAAGATCTCATCCATATGTACTGGATATAACAGTAATAAATCCATCAACTCGTAATCTTGATACAGTTATCGTAAATATCAAATACCAATTTATGTTAAGGCAATCTGGTACAGTAAACCACAAGTTGAATAACAATAATCAGTTCTGTCATTGATACCAATCTACTCTAATCCTCTAAGTCACCAATAACTGAGATCAAACAATTAATGCTATCAAACTCTCAATATATGTTATCACCAATATCAATGAAATCACTTCACAATAATTCTATCTATGTAACTAAATACAATAATAACTAAGAATCAATCATGAAGACCAGTCTACTGATATCCTCGAGATCAACAAAAATAATGAATACCGAGATCACAAATAAAGAATGGAATATTCTCAAAATCAAATTTATCCAATTATAATCAAGATCATAACTAAAGAGTGCAACATCCTCAATCAACATGAAATCTGGATCATCTTTACACCTACTATTCAACATCAACAAGATCATCAATACTCAATTAATATAATTAGGGTAAATCTGAAAGTCCTTATTTCAATAATCTAAAAACTAAGATCATGTTACACATCGATATCAAAGGTAAAGTATTCAAACAATACCTGATGATTAACAAAATCAATCTCTTCTATATACTAATCAAGATCCAATGTAAGGAATATGAATTTCAGGTAAATATCAACTCTAAATAAGTCCATATCAATCTTTGTATCAGTTAATCCTTACATTGGATCTTGATCAGTATTCATATGGACTTATTTAAAGTTGATGTTGACCTGAAATTCATATTCCTTACATTTATCGATAGTGCAATGCTACTACTTATCCTCAATATTCAAAAGAGTTCTGGTCAGAATATCACCAATAATAGTCAATAAGTACTATACACAAAATATATCCTCTATCCTCAAATGCGAATTATGCTATCTGATCAGTAGATCAAATCAAGTCACAGCTTACTGTATACCACAAACAGTCCTGAATCAATAGGGGTGACCAACTATCACATGAAATGATGCTGATAAGTGTTCAGATAAACTGTATAACAAAAGTCTACACTCACTGACATCATATGAAATGGTACGAGTAATCATACTGGTGAAATATATCAGACGGTCACATGAAATGATATAGGTAACATATAAACAATACTGACAATGATAATAAGGAAATAATACAAGAGCAAACACTCACAGGAAATGACGCTGTTTTGGATCCGAATCGTTGTCTGGTCTTCAATGGATGAACTGGTACAAATCTCCGGATTATCCCATGGGCCCGTCTTCAAATCGCCAACGTATCGTGTTCATAGCGGGCACAAATCTGAATCGGGTTCGGGTCTCCTGTTACGTAGTTTGGGTCGCACGAACGAGTCCAAAAAGTTGTACCACAAAACCATACACACATCACATACATACACGTACTCATGCATACACCCAAGCATACGTACATATTTATACATACTCATACATACACTCATATACATATATGTACTCTAATTTACATATATATACTCGTATACAAACACACTAATACATACATATACACAGACACACACCCACATCAAAACACATGCATGAAAATGTACCCATATTTACACACACACACCCTGACACATAATAATTCATGCATACACAATAACATACATATATATTAACACACACACACATCCACAATACACACACACACTCACAATTTAACTCACACATAATTACCATGAAATAAACACACACACCTGCAAATATAAATGCATACACACTTATTAATAAACACACAACATATAAACATTATATTCATTAAGATGATACACAAGTACCTTTAATAAAACACACATACGCACACATTAACACACACCATGTACAGATTAACTTATGCAACACAAATAAACATCCTCATTATTTAAACACATGCACATTAATAACACAAAAATGAAAGGAAGAGAAAGACAGAGAACCTAAAAGAGAGGAAAGATGGCTCGGTCATGGCGAACACGACCATCGATGGCAAAGGCGGAGGCCGTGGAGGATGTGGGAAGATGCTCCGGCAAGGACGAAGCTGTGGTAGGTTGCCGCATGATCCAAGGATGCCTTGCGAGTCTCGCTGGAGAGGAGAGGGAGAGGATGTGCTGTGGGCGTGGCGCAAGGGAAGTAGGAGGGGATCCGGACCAAGGTGGGTGTGGTGGAGGGCAGCTCCAATGCGGCACACGTGGGCGGCGCTCTTGATGGCAGGGATTGACGTAGGTGGGGGTCTGCAAGGGTGCTCCGGCCTTGGACTGTGCTCGGCTCACGGTTGGGTGGAGAAAGAGGGGTACTACTGCAACAAACGGTGTTGAGGGAACTCGGCATGGAAGGAGGGGACGACTGGGAGTTGTAGCACGGTTTATGGTTGATGCGTGAAGTTGCTCACGCCTAGGAGAGAGGGGACGGGCCTGTGATCGGTTGAAGAAGACGAGGGAGGAGAAAATGGGAGATGGCGGCTGTGGGTCGCAGGGAAAGAGAGAAGATGATGATTGTTATTAATTAGGGTTAGGGTAGAATTAGGATTATTTATAAGGGATTATATATATTAGGTCTGTGGGTTAATCGATATATGAGTATTTGAGATCAAGTGAATTGGGTCTAATGGGTTTAGGATCAAGGGTAACGAGTATAGATTGGGTTTGGAAAGATGGAAGGATATAATGAAAAAATAATTAATAATAACAACAAGATTAATATAGTAACTAATAATAATACCAAAAATAATTAAACGTAATATTAATAATAATAATACCAAAAACATTTCATAACCATAAAAATAAAAAATAATAATAAGAGTAATAATACAACAATAATAATAGTTAACAATACTAATAATAATTAAAATAACCATAACAATAGCAATAATAATAATTATAACACTAATAATAAATAACAATAATCACAATACTAACAAAAATATTAATAATAATAACACTAATAATATTAAAATAACTGATAATCATAATGAAGTAATAACAGAAATAATAACAATTAATAATAAGAATGATAGAAATAATAGCAATAAGAAACTAGAAAATATTGATAAGAAATAACGATAATAATATATATAAATCCAAAATACCATTTACTAAAATAATTTGTACCCTAAATCAAGTTAACAATTAATAATAAAATAACTAGTAAAAAATAAATATTTTAGAAAAAATAAAAATACAGTATTTTAAACTAGAGATATTACATTCTACCCACCTTATAAAAATTTCATCCCCGAAATTTCAATAAAGCAGGAAATAATAAAAGAATTCAAAGTCAAGGGAGAAAACAAACAAGCTTCCACGTCGCCTCTCTGGGTCACCATGATTCTGCTACGCACTCTGATCTGCTTCAAAATAGAGTAACTGGTTCCAAAAGACAAGATCAGGAAATAGAATCGGGAAGAAGAATAAGAATCAAGATGGAATCTAGGTTACTCGAGAAGAAGAGTTGAAATTAGGGATATCAAAAAGAACAAAAGATGGACATCCAAAGGGAGGACGGTTAATTTCAAGTGGACTCAGTATCATTGTGTAAGTAATATATGTATATTGTAGTGTAATTATAACTTGTCAAGTTACAGGTAAGAATTAGGTCCTTGTGTCAAAAATTGAACTCCGAAATCTGGCTCTGATACCAAGAAAACTCTGTCACTTCCCGCTTCCCAAAATACGCGAAAACGGAGTCGCAATGAGATTCGGTGATGTATATGCGCGAGTAGAATATCCCATGTATACATGCTAAGGCTAAAGTAATCTGAACAAGCTATAAAATCTACTATGATAAATCAATATCAGTATAATATCACATATAAGTATCTGGACATTATAATATATGAAATGAAAATGAAATGGCAACTGGATGCGATATAGAGAGAATAAAAGAAAAATATGAATAAAAGAGAAGCAAGAATACCAGAATCAAATAGAAGAAAACTCTGGGTCCTCGCGAAGCATACGAGCTCATCAATACCTGATCAATGAAATCAAACATCCAATCTGGATGTGCTAATCTAGGGTCCTCAGGAAGCAACCCAATGAGTGTGTAAAATAAACAGGAATGTGCACGTGTATATTACATGTGTGAGCATATGATGATAATATATACTAGAATAAGACTGAAATAATGTGCAGAACATCAATAGACAGTAACAAAGCAGTCAGTAACAGAATCAGATGTATAATAAGGTCAGATATTTATCATAATATATATATCAGATGAGTAGAGTCAGTCAGTAATAGCGTCCAGTGTACAATTAGCTCATGTTTACCATCGATGTCCAACATAGCATACATGTATCAGATGTCTATCATATCTTATATAAGTACAGTCAATTGAGTACAGTCAATTACAGTACATAATAACAGTTTATCATTATTAATTATGTCAGCGAACATCAACTGCTACCTGTAATTGACGCATCCTATACTACACCTATTACATGTGTCAATCAAGGTTCTATGTTATTGAAACTAATTGGTTGGAAATATTGTCCATGCTTTCGGTGGGTCCCATACATACCCGGGACCATGGCCCAGACGCCTGGTACTGAATCAGGTCGTACCGCCATGTATTACGGTAACAGTATAACAATAAACAGTACGGGATGTCAGTCATCTCCAGGAACCCTGCAGTGGATCCCTATCTCAGCTGTTCAACCTATATTTTAGGTTCATCCAAAATATAGACATTATCTCCCCCATCAATTTTCTCAATCTCAATATAAGCTATCCAGTCTACTGTATACCACAAACAGTCCTGAATTAATAGGGGTGACTAACTATCACATGAAATGACAGTGATAAACGTTCAAATAAACTGTATAGTAAAAGTGTACACTCACTGACATCATATAAAATGGTAAGGGTAATCATACTGGTCAAATATATCAGACGGTCACATGAAATGATACAGGTAACATATAAAAAATACTGACAATGATAAATAAAAAATGGTACAAGAGCAAACACTCACATGAAATGTGCGATTTTGGATCCGAATCACCGTCTGGTCTTCACTGCACAAACCGGTACAAATCTCTGGACATCCCATCGGTCGGCCTTCGAATCGCCTGTGTATCGGGTCCATAACAGGCACAAATTCGAATCAGGTCTGAGTCTCCTGTTACCAAATCCGCGTCGCATGAACGAGTCCGAAATACTGTACCGCACAACCATACACACATCACATACATACACGTGCTTATGCATGCACCCAAACATACGTACATACATATACATACTCATACATACACTCATATATATACACATATATATCATATATATACATATATATACTCGTATACAAACACACTAATACATATATCTACACAAGCACTCACACACCCACATCAAAACACATGCATGCACATGTACACATATTTACACACACACACAGCCCCCCCTTAAACGTAATAATTCATGCATACATCATACATACAACATACATACATACATACATACATACATATATATATATATATATATATATATATATATATATATATATATATATATATATATATATATATATATATAGGAAATTTTCAAATGAGAAACTTTCTCATAATAAGCTTCGTGAAAAAAACCATATAAGAGAGATTTTATGGATGATCCGAACCGTTCATCATGATCTACATACTCTAATTAGACTACCAATAAAAAATCACGCGATTCTAACCTTTTTTATCGATGCATCAAGTGACATCTTTATTCTACGGTGAATATAACATATGTTTTGTAACCACTTGTTGTATGGGTAAAAAAGTTCGGACTCGCGTGATTTTTAATTGATAGTCTAAATAAAGTATATAGATCAAGATGAACGGTTCGGATCATCCACATGATCGCTCTTATATGCTTTTCTCACGGTCTTCGTGTGAGAAAGTTTCTCACACGAAGACTACTCTCTCTCTCTCTCTCTCTCTCTATATATATATATATATATATATATATATATATATATTAACACACACATCCACAGCACACACATACTCACAATTTAACGCACACATAATTACCCATGAAATAAACACACACACCCACAAATATAAATGCATACACACTTATTAATAGACAAACATCATATAAACATTATATTCATTAAGATGATACACATGTACCTTTAATAAAACACACACATGCACACACATTAACACACACCATGTACACATTAACTTACACAAAATACGCATCCTCATTATTTAAACACATGCACATTAATAACACAAAAATGAAAGGGAGAGAGACAGAGAACATGAAAGAGAGGAAAGATGGCTCGGCCATGGTGAACATGGTCGTCGATGGCGAAGGTGGAGGCCGCGGAGGATGTGGGAAGATGCTCTAGCAAGGACGAAGCTGTAGGAGGTTGCCTGCGCTCCGGGGATGCCTTGCGAGTCTCGCCGAAGAGGAGAGGGAGAGGATGTATTGTGGGCATGGTGCAGGGGAAGTTGGAAGGGGATCTGGGCCAAGGTGGGTGTGGTGGAAGCCAACTGCGATGCAGCACGCGTAGGTGGCGCTTGCGGTGGCGGGGATTGGCGTAGGTGGGAGTCTGCCATGGGTGCTTGGGCCTTGGACTGTGCTCGGCTCACGGCTGGGTGGAGAAAGAGAGGGGTACTACTGTAACAAAGGGGAGTTGGGGGAACTCGACATGGAAGGGGGGATGACTGGGAGTTGTGGCACGGGTGGTGGTTGATGCGTGAAGTTGCTCACGCCGGGAGAGAGGGCACAGGCCTGGGCTTGGTTGGAGAAGATGAGGGAGGAGAAAATAGGAGATGGAGCCTATGGGTGGCATGGAAAGAGAGAAGATGATGATAGGTTATTAATTAGGGTTAGAGTAGAATTAGGATTACTTATAAGGGATTATATATATTAGGTTTGTGGGTTAATTGGTATACAGGTATTTAGGACCATGTGAATTGGGTCTAATGGGTTTAGGATCAAGGGTAATGGATATATAGATTGGGTTTGGGAAGATGGAAGGATATAATGAAAGAATAATTAATAATAATAACAATGTTAATATTAGTAACTAATAATAATACCAAAAATAATTAACCATAATATTAATAATAATACCAAAACATTACATAAACATAAAAATAAATAATAATAATAAAAGTAATAATAATAATAATAATAGTTAACAATACTATTAATAATAATTAAAATAACCATAACAATAGCGATAATAATAATAATTATAACACTAATAATAAATAAAATAATCATAATCTAACAATAATATTAATAATAATAACACTAATAATATTAAAAATAACTGATAATCATAATGAAGTAGTAACAAAAATAATAACAATTAATAATAAGAATGACAATAGAAATAATAGTAATAAGTAACTAAAAAATATTGATATGAAGTAATGATATTAATATATATATAAATCCAAAATACCATTTACTATCTTAAAATAATTTGTACCCTAAATTAGGTTAATAAATAATAATAAAATAACCAGTAAAAAAATAAATACTTTAGAAAAATAAAAATACAGTATTTTAAACTATAAATATTACACGAACCCTTCAAGCCATAATTACCGACAATCGCAGTCATTTCTGCAATAGAACTTTTGAAGCTCTTATGCGAAAATATGTCATAACACACAAATTGTCCACCTCTTATCATCCTCAAACCAGTGGGCAGGTAGAAGTCTCCAATAGATAAATTAAACTTATTTTGGAGAAGACTGTGAGTTAAAACAGGAAAGATTGGTTCAGTAAACTGGTAGAGGTCTTATGGGCCTATAGGACCGTTTTCAAAACAATTCTAGGGATGTATCCTTATAGGTTAGTCTTTGGGAAGGCTTGTTACCTACCAGTTGAGTTAGAGCACTAGGCTTTATGAGCAATCAAACAACAAAAGATTCTTAAGCCTTATATATATAAAAAATAATAATATATATTAAAAATCCTCTAATTAAGCTGGGTATTTGTGCCTCATAAAGCATAACTATTCACGCCTAAAAGTGGTCCATATTATAAATAAAAATCCTTAGTTTTGTGGCCTTGTTTGCTTAAGTTCTTAAAGTCTTTGGGGTATTTTCTCATCCGGTACTCTAAGACAGTCTGATTTGGGAGTCACCGACTAAATCTCATCACATGGACGAATTAGAAAGCCTAATAGAATTAAAGAATGTTACCATCAAAATATACAAAAAAAAAAATAAGGCATAAGAGTTAGAGCTAAAGAATCCTTAGTCAAAAATTTCATGGTCATAAGATGCATATGACTCAAGGTAAAATAATATAGATTAAGTGAGAAATATGATTTTAATCCTTACCTTTGATGATTACAATTTTTTGAATAGAGACTAAGTTTAAAAATGGACAATTTGGTGAACTCATGACTTATAGATTACTTAAGATTTTTGCAAAAGTTTGTCGAATATTTCTTCTCTCTTTAAAAGGATTAAAAAACACTAATATTTTTTGATTTTTTTTTGATTTTGTAAGTGCAATTCATTGAAAACCCTCACGAGACAAAATTCGTCCTCTAGAGATAATCTAGATGTTTAATGGCTTGTTGCACATGCTAAGTGCAACCATGATTCTATAAAAATGAGTTATATTGGGTTAACTCTATTTTACTTTTTAATTGTTTTTCTCGAGGACGAGCAAAAGATAGGTGTGGAGGTGTAACTGTATACATGCATTGCATATTTCATGTCATAGTTCCTCATTAATTTTATAATAAAACTTTGCATTTAATTCATTTTCATCTTTAATAGTATGCAGGATAATTAAGGGGAAAAAAAAAAGAAATGGACAGGTTTATCCAATTAAATCTAAAAATTTAAAGATCAAGTAAATCAACGAGGATCTACTTAAATTCAGAGGTTTAGAAACAATTCTATCTGAAGACCGGGAATATCAGAGAAGACAATACTAGATAAAAATCAGTTACAAACAGATTTTTGAAGACCCATTTTTGATAGCTGAAGATAAATGGAGAAATCGATAAAATCTAGAGTTAAAACTGAAAATCCCAATGGAGTTAAAGGCATATCAGAGATCGACGGGTGCTACGCTCCCAGGATCTGGTCCAACTAGATCCTATCGCACAAATGCAGCAAAAGTCGCTTGCGCAACTTAAAGGAGGTTGTTGAGGAGCGGTTGCTCTCCATCTTTGTACGCTCTCTCCTATCTGCTTTTACCTATAACCCCTAACAAAGTAGAGAAAGGTACAAAGAAAAATTTAGATTAAGTTTTTGCTTGATTCTTAAGGTTAGGATCATCGTTAGATAGTTTTGAGAAGTTGTAATCTCAATTTATTTGCTTTCTAGTTTTGACCAAAAAGTGAGAGAGAGGAAATGAGTGTGTAATTCACCATTGAGGTGACAATCAAAGGAGATTCACCTTATTTATTCAACTCGACTCAATTTATTTGGTATGTTAATGTTGTTTATTCATTCTTATATTTGTTCTTTGTTTACAATGAGTAGCTAATCTCTTTCTTTCTGGGCTCACTAATCTACTCTTATCTATCTCTTCTCTTGACTGATTTTTATACCCCGATTGAATTATATGAATGCTTAAGTTCAAGCCTTGCAGATGTGAGTGTTCTTGAAGGCATATGAGGATGAATTTTGAACTTTAAAACTTGTTTAAAACTTTTTCTAAAATTGTTTTTATATCTTACCTGCTCTTCTCTCTTAATGGTTTAATATTCAATCTAAAAGAACTATTTTTAAAAACAAAGTTAAATTTTTATTTATCTATCTTATGTGTCACGCCCCGCTTCCCAACATACGCGGAGACGGAGTCGCGATGAAGGTCGACGACATATGTACGCGAGAAGAATACCCCACGCACACGCTAAGCCTAAAGTAACCTGAATAAGTTAGAAATCTATTACGATAAATCAATATCACTGCAATATGACGTATAAATATCTAACACAATGATGGCAGATGAATAAATGAAAGAAATGGCAAGTGGACGCGATATAGATAGAATCAGGAAATAACATGAATAAAAGATCAAGAATACTAATAATCAAGGAGAGAGCAACTCCAGCTTCTCAAGATGCATGTGATCCTCCCCAAATACCTGATCAGCGATAAATAGCCATAGATCAGGATATGCAAATCTAGAGAGTCAGAACTCCTAGTGAATGTATAAGAATAAACTGGAAAGTGCATGCACATATAACATGTGAGTAGATAGAGAAAATATATATACTGGAATACAAAATGGCATGAATAAAGTAAATAAAAAATAATGTGAATAACACACAGTAGAGTATGTGTCCAATTAGGTATTCAATCAGCTGTCGATCATGATCTATATATCAAGCGGGTGTCCAATATACATATATGTAGAGTCAGTCAGTACTAGAGTTAGATATCCTAATCAGGTTAGGTGTAACATCAGGTGTCCAATATACATATATGTATCATGTAAAGACAAACAGTCACAATACATTATGAACAGTTTATTATTATTATTATGTCAGTGAACACCAATTGCCACTGGTAATAGACGCGTCCCATACTACGCCAATGACACGTGACAATCGAGATCCTAAGTTATTGAACTGATTGGTTGGAGATATTGTCCATACTTTAGGTGGGTCCCGTACATACCTGGGACCACGATTCAGATTCCTGGCGCTGATCGGGCCCTTCCACTAGGTAGTCAGGAACAAGTATAATAGGAATAAGAATAGGACGGAGTGCTAGTCACCCCACGGGAACCCTACAATGAAACAATCTTTCAGCTGCACAACCTATATCCTAGGTCCACCCAAAATACAGACGCTGTCTCCTCCATCAATCTCCCCAATCCCAGTGTAAGTTGTTTAATGTCATATTATTAGTTCATCAAGATTATTTAATGTGCGTGTTACTTAGATCACCGGGATAACTCGGTGGATAACAACGTCAACATGTGTAATCAGGATACCGATATAACAGGTTATATAATGTCAGTGAAAATGATACCAGTATAACAGGATATGTAATAAGTATAATATGAGGGAGTTGCTACCGTAACAATATTTTTCCAGCAATTATGGTAACATGAAAATTATTGTTATCAGGTAAATGTCATGTATATTCAGTCAAACTCTTCAGGTAAATCATGATATCCAGAATAAGTAATAACCTGCTGGCGTGAATAGAATAATCTGGGCAAAATATATAATCGACTCAGGTCCTCAAAGTCATCGATATATCCATCCTCAAAGTTACCGATATATCTGAATCTCAATAACTGAAATAACTATAATTTCTGATACATCTAATCAAATCCCCACACTCCAATTTGATCAAGATCATCACATACCTCACTCTATCTAGGTCAATCACAAGAACCCAAAACTCAAATAACATATCAAGTATATATATATCTTTAAAATCCATCAGGTCAGGTCAACCTAATCAACGTCTATTCCACAACCCCCAAGTCAACTCCAACTCAACCGAATCTACTAACAAATCCAAGTCCAATATCTCATTCTTTTAATAAAGAATCTCCAAATTAATTAATCATCAATATCTAACCAAAACTCTCACCTATTTTACGTTCAATAAGAATAATCAAATCTACTGATAATGTCACTCAGATATCAACTCGCATAACTACCATCATGAACCAGTCAAATCTAAGATCTAAATATGATTATAGTCTAAATTTTATCACTAATAGTTCCTATCCTAATCAAGATCATAACTAATGAGTGGGACATCCTCAAACTACATGAAATCTAGAAAGTCTCTGTATCCAATCTTCAATATCAATAAACATCATACTGAGATAATTGATCAGTGAATAGATTCAAATAAAATACTTGCAACTAATAATCCAAAATCAGCATTATGTGATAGATCAAAATCAAGGTAAAGCATTCTCCGGTATGATCAGAACTCAGCTATTATTTATCTCATCTAAATGCGAATCAAAATCTCATGTAAATCTCAAGTTGAACTCTAAGTCTGCATATAAATCTAAGCATTAAGATAAATCAATCTTAAGGTAATATCGTATTTAATCTGTCCTCATTGTCCAAATGAATTCCCATCTGAAATATCATCAACAATAAATATCCGATAACTACCTCAAATAAATATACTATTTATCTATAAATATGAACCTTTAACCTTAATCACGAACTAATCAACCTAAAGATCAATCAATTTATATTCTAAGATTTCTCATAATTAACTCAATTACAGGATCAAATCTGGTCTAAGGTATACTATAACTAATCATGAATCAACAGTAGTAGATGACTATACATGAAATTACGTAGATTAACTAAATAGATAGTGTTAGCACTCAACGATGTCTCAAGAAGGAATATAGGTAAACATACTGGTATGATATATCAGATGGTCATGTTAAATGATACAAGTAACTGATAACAACAAATAAGAAAATGATGAAAGAGCAAACACTCCCAAATATCATCTCAGTAGATTTTAGTAACATAATTACACAACAATATATAATCATTTATCACAAAATTTATGTTTAACTGAAGGAGGAAAAGAACACTCACGACAAAATTAAATAAAATTACACAAAGAAAAGAAAACACTCACGATAAAATTAAATAAAATTACACAAAGAAAAAAATACTCACCTGAACTCGATCCCAAGTCCAAAGCACTGAAATCATAATGCTCCGATAAATCTACATGGTCATTCCAATAGAAATTGTTAGATTTTTAAAAGAATGCCCTACTTGGGAGTTATAAGAGATTTTAATCTTGATTAATTAGTTTGGGGTTAGGAATATGGTCCTCTTGGTCTAATGAATTTAGTAAGTTTAGTTTAAACCAATTTTAAATTTTTGTTGAATTTTTAATAGGCTTTAAACCACTAAAATACTTAAAGGGTCTAAATTTACCATTAAGGAAAATGGCTTTAAAGTGGGTGATTTTAGTTAATTTATATTGACATTAGTCTAAAATTTTTATCATAGAAAGTGGGAGTATTGTAGAATATTATTTATATTTTTCTTCATTTTTATATTTTTAACTAATTATTTTAATATGCAATTCTTCTTGTTTTTTTTCCTTTCTTCTTTCTTCTTTCTTTTCCTTATTTTTTTCCCTTGCGCTACCCAGTGCAGCCCAGCTCGGCCAGACCCAGGCTAGGCCAGGCCAGGCCTAGTTCGGCCTGTAATTTTTTTGTGTGGCAGCATAGGGCCTGGCCCTGTGCAACACGGCACAGCAGGGCCTGGCTTGCCCAGGCCCGGCCAGGCTTGTTCTGGGCTGCTCTCGGCCTGGCCAAGAGCGGCCTCTCTTTCTTTTCTTTTTTAACTCTTTTGTTTTTAAAATTTTAAAAAAATTATGTAAATTAAAATATGGGTGGATATATTCTCACAAGTATTATTTTATTGGATTTGTAACTGGGTTTTTTTTTTTATGTATGAAAATATTCATGGAGATTATGGTATTGAAATGATTTTTAATAAAATATTTATATAAAATAAATTTTGAGAAAATAAATTACTTACTTGGATTTGATCTCCTCTATCATGTTCCTCCATCTCTGCACTTCAAGATCCCTTTTGTTCATGCTCCGCTTGAGGAGAAAAGAAAGAAAGAGATGGAGAAAGTTGGGTCATGATTTTTTTTTGGAGGTAGAAAAAGAAGTAATTTAATCTTTTTATAGGTTATTAGGGATTTTAGAAATCAGAATTTTAGTTGGGTTTAAATTGCTTGATTTAGTAGTTAGGATTAGGATTTATTAAGGTCATGATTTTGAAAATATGATTTGGATTAGGATTAGGATTGGGTTTTAGGTTAATGGGTAAGGATCTCAATGGTAATGGGTTATGGGCCAGGAAAAGGAAAGATATGAATAATAATAACAATAATAATAATAAATACTAATAATCAAAAGAGATAGTAGCAATAATAATAATAAAATTATCAACATTAAAAATATTATCTAATAATACTTGATAAAAATACTACCATTAATAATAATAATAACTAAAACAATACAATAACAATAAGAATAATAACAATATCAATACTAACAATAATAGCAACTACAATAATATTAATAGTAACATAGTAATGGGAAAAATACTAGCTACTAATTAAATTGATAATACTTAATAATACTAAATACAAATATAAGGCCAAAATACCATTTACTATCTTAAAATAATATGTACTATAAATCAAGTTAATAAATAATAATAAAATAACCAGTAAAATAAAATAAATACTTTAGAAAAAATACAGTATTTTAGATAGATGATATTACATTCTACCCACGTTATAAAAATTTCGTTCCGAAATTTCAATGAAGTAGGGAAATAATAAAAATCAAGTTAAAAGAGAAGATAAAGCAAGAGAAGATAAAGTTCCCGCATCATTTCTCGCTGCATCATGGGTCCACCAGGTTTCATCTGCGCCACTCTAATCTTTGCTACCGGCTTCAACATGGAGTGATCAAACTCAGGAGGCAAAATCAGGAAAATAGAATCAGAAAGAGGATCAGAATCAAGATGGAACCCAATTACTCTAGAAAAAGAGTTAGAATCAGGGATATCAAAAGATTCAAGAGATGGATTCCAAAAGGAGAACGATCAGTTCTTAAGTGGACTCAGTATCATCATGTGAATAGTATATGTTTATTGCAGTGTAAATATAACTGTCTCAAGTTACTGGTATGAACTAGGTTCTCTTTTTTATGTGGAACCTGGCTCTGATATCAAGAAAACCCTGTCACGTCTTGCTTCCCAAATACGTGAAAACGGAGTCGCGAAGAAGGTCGGCGACGATGTACGTGAGAAGAATACCTCACGCACATACGCCGAGCCAAAATTAACCTGAACAAGCTAGAAAATCTACTACGATAAATCAATATCACTGCAATATGACATATAAATATCTAACACAATGATAGCAGATGAATAAAGGAAAGAAATGGCAACTGGACACGATATATATAGAATCAGGAAATAACATGAATAAAAGAGCAGGAATACTGATAATTAAGGAGAGAGGGACTCCAGCTTCTCAAGATGTATGTGATCCTCCTCAAATACTTAATCAGCGAGAAATAACCACAGATCTGGATGTGCAAATTCAGGGAGTCAGAACTCCTAGTGAATGTATAAAAAAAAACTAGAAAGTGCATGCGCATATAACATATGAGCATATAAAGAAAATATATATACTGAATACAAAATGGCATGAATAAAGTAAATAAACAATAATGTGAATAACACACAGTAGAGTATGTGTCCAAATAGGTATTCAATCAGGAATCCATCATGATCTATATATCAAGCGGGTAGAGTCAGTCAGTACTAGAGTTAGATATCCTAATCAGGTCAGTGTAACATCAGGTGTCCAGCATACATACATATATCAGGCAAAAATAAACAATTACAATACATTATGAACAGTTTATTATTATTATGTCAGCGAACACCAATTGCCACCTGTAATAGACGCATCCCATACTACACCTATCACACATGACAATTAAGGTCCTAAGCTATTGAAACTGATTGGTTGGAGATATTGTCCATACTTTAGGTGGCTCCTATACATACTTGATTGCACACATCTATTGCATTATTCTTTATTATATATCCATATTTATCATGTAATAAATCTACAAAATTTGTTGTCTTAAATTTCTATTTTGCAGAAGATAATCATGGGGAGAAAGGGAATAAAATCGAATAAATATCAGTTAAATTCATATTTAACTTGATCTATTTGGTTAGAGGAGGTTGATCCCAAATCCAGTTGGTTCAATTCAGCTTATGGTCAATCAAGTGGTTAAAGCTAAAGATCAACTAAGGATAACGTCAAATACAAAGTTCAAATCAAAAGGGATAAATGGATAGAGAGAAGATCAACGGATGAGATGAAGCAATTTTAACTCTGATTTTGGCTGAATATATTTTAGTATTTGAATCATAACTTTCGCTACCAGAACTCAAATCTGATGATTCAAGATGATCCAGAAAGCGGACTTAAAGGGTTACAACTCTTAAGTTAATAATTATTTATAATTCTATTATTTAGTAAGTTATATTTAGCAATCAATACGCCAATAAGCTGCAGATCAGAACTGAATATCTACATCAAATCAAGTTTGGAGATAAAGGGAGGATTAAATTCAGAAATAGCCAGCTTCTCTTATCTTCATACTCTTATACCCTCTACATTTCTCCTATAAATACCTACAATCTCAAAGGCAAAAGGACGACTATCATGCAAAGATAGATTTTAGGCCAGTTTTTCATTCTTTTTAGTGTAGGTTTTTAGTTTTCTTTTATGTAATTTTTTTTTATGTAACTGAGAGGAGAGGATACTTTCATGGAGGAATGAGAGCAAGCTTGTACTAAAGGTGACACCGGAGTAAGTGATCTTTTCTTCCATTGTTATTTGAATCGAATCGAAGTTTTTTCATCTTCTTTACTCTTTTTTTTGTTTGCTTCCCTCTTCTGTGTTTGTGGATCCAAATGAAACCGATAGCCTTGAAGTTGCCTTGCCCTTGCAAGTTTCGTCGATAGCTTATGGTGATGGATATCCATTTCTATGATAGTGTAGCTTGTCCCTTCAATTCATTGTGTAATATGAGAATGGCCAAGATCTTATTTGTCATACTTCGCTCGCCTTCAAGTAAAGGTACATCGTCGATACGGGTCAAAGGTAAGCAGACGCCGAAGAGGTAAGTAACTTTTTTAGGTTTTAGTTTTCTTTTCTTTTAATCTTAGTGTAAATTACCAACACCACAATCATCCAAATTTCTTTTATCACTCTTTTGTAATTTCTTTGTACATATCCATTTCTAGTTTCTCCATCTTCCCAATCTACCATTTTCTTCCTAACTTAACTTTAACACTTTTTCATTTTCTTTTAAAGAACTAAAAGAAGAACTTTAACTATTCTTTGTAATATAAAAGAGAACTTACTAAAAAGTTTTCATCGCTAGTCCCTCCTTGTGGATCACAACCCGCATAGCCACTTGCTATAGCGGTAGTATTGAGAACTTGCACATCTCGATTTTAAAGTTCTAAAATTCTGTATTCTTGTGTGCAGGTAAAACCTCAATCAAATTTTGGCGCCGTTGCCGGGGAGGGACGGTAAATTATTCTCTTTTTAGATTTACATTTTTGGTTAACTTTCTTCTTTGTTTTTGGTGTACAGATTTAACAAGAAAATTTTGCTACAGTGGATATATAAGTGGCCCTGGACTCTGCTCAAGAAAACAGAGCCCAGAAGCCCTCAGATTTGCTACACTCCTGTGGCAATCTGAGTGAACTACTAACCTGTATTTTTTACAGGTTGGCTGAATTCCATATTTAATATCTGTAGCATTATTTTCTTGTTTGACTCACTGTATATATATTTCTAATACAACAGTAAAAAGTTGATTGTAAATGCTAAAAATGTTTTAGACTTTGCATTTATGCACGTGTCTATTTTATTACATTTTCTATTTACTGTTGACGAGTGCTGGAGCCAAGGAATGTGTGCATAACATTTAATGTAAGGTTCATTCTTATATGAAATATTGCTTGAGTGTTACTTTTTTTCTATATACTTGTACACTGCACTAAATTGATTTAAGGGATTGTTCTATAAACAAGATAAGGTGGGGAAGTCATTACCCTCCCTTAGCCTACAAACAATCTCCTCACTCACTAACCCAAGCCTAACTAAAAATGAGTAGACGTTGGCCCTAGGGACATCTCAGACTCAAATAGGAGACTGATATAAGGGGAAAGTTGATTTGAATCTGACTCTTGCCAAATTGGTGATTAAGGTTGGGGATTGAGGGGTGAAACCCCAAAGGCTGGTGGTTTGGCTTAATTAGGCCCGTCGCTTCTGCGCGGATACCTTCCACCAATCTTGCCCCTACCTGACCGATTAACTTGTGATCAGATTCGGCAATATACCCCCCGTGGATAGTCTAACCAGTTAGGAGTCATCTAGGTCTAAGGTTTACCTTAACTTAAGTTAGATTTTTTTTCTCTTTATTTGTTTGCTTATTTGTTTGTTTTTATCTGTTTGTGTTTGACATTTCCTGTGCGATATGGCTTATAACAATAATTTTTTCAATTTTAATGGTAATCCATATTACACCCCGACCTCTTTTTTGGATATTACCAACCCAGCATATCATAAATTTAACCAACCTAGTATGCCGGATTGGTCTTATCCGAATCAATGTAACCCATGCCCCCAATCTTATGACCATAATTTTCAAAATAATTTCAACTCTTCACAGAGTCAATGGGAATTCACCTCCCCCGAGTCCAATTTTCAACCAACTTGTCTCCTTATTTACCTTGTCCATAATATTTTCAAGATTCATACTTAATTCTACCAATTCAAAATAGAAAACCATCAATCTTGGAAATGAGTATGCGTGAGTCTAAGCAACAATCACAAAATCTGACGAACTCACAATTTCACCACAAATTCCAAAACAAAACTTCGTCTTTTCAAATCCAATCACAACAAAATGATGAATCAATAGACTATGAAAAGATGGTTGAAGCATGACTCAGGTTCAAATCGCTCATAATCATGACATAGATCTAATGGTCCAAACTCTCCATTCTCACCGTTTGACCATTTCTGATGTCGCTAACCATTCTGTTGAGCCAAAAAATCATGTTGTTTTGAAAAATAAGATTCCATTTCAGCACACCCATTTGAACTTGCACAAACTCTAAATTTTGAAAATGACATTGACAGTTTGACAAGTTATTCCTTTCCTGAAATTGAATTTGAGAATGAATATGATCCTGAACCCTAACTTGGTGATTCAATTCTACTTCCTGATTCAATAATGACTCTTATGTCTTTACCTGATTTCAATCTTTTTCTCGAGTTAACATTGGATCCTGTGCTAATTCATCATGAAATTGAATCGCCAATCTTTTATGATCATCATATTGAACTTAATCAATTTCATACTTTTGAAAGTCCCATTGACAAATTGGCAAGTTCTTATTTTTATGAAATTGAACTCAATGAGAATTGTGACCTAGATTCTCAAATTTGTGATCCAGTTCAAATTCCTGAATCAATATTGACTCCTATTTTGTTACCCAAATTAAGTAATATTTTAGAGTCAGTTTTAATTCTCACATCTGTCATTCATGAACTTGAATTACTAATGTTAAGTTACATTCTGTTGTTAAGAAATGAATGTGGACTTGAGTTTCAACTTCTTGATTTGGACCCACTTCCTGTACCAATCTCGACTCCTGAACTTTTTCTTGACTTACGTTACTTTTCTGAGTCGGTATTAGTTCCCGTTCTTCCTAAGTCCAAGTCAATCACTCTATCTTTTCATACTCCATTTTGGGACAAGAGTGTTGATAAAATTGACTCCGAAATTATTTGTGAAATTTGAAAATTAGATGGGATCAAATTCTTAATAGAAATCATTCATATATCCATCATTTTAGTGGGTTATATTAGAGAGGTTTCTGGTGGGTTCCTCCGAACTCCACGCAAATTCGATTGGGCCGCATTTCGTGGACCAATCAGACCACCACTAGAACCATCACCTTAAGGTAATATTTTCCTTCCCTTTCTTCTTTTTCATGCATCTATGCATTAATTCATACATTGAGGACAATGCATAAGATAGGTATGGGGGAGGGTTCTAACATAACTTAGGTTTTTCTTTTTTTAAAAATTATTATTAACATTTTCTTTACTTTTAAAAAAATACTTTTTGAAAATAGAAACAATATTTTGACACTTTTTTGTAAGAAATTAAGTTAATTTTAAGGAATAGGATAATCATAATTAGGATTTCTTATACTTGGTCAAAATAAGATTATTTGTTTAATTTTTAGGGTTAGAAAGATAATTTATCAAAGTAATTTAGTCTTAATCTTTGCCGTGATGAAATATGCGCACTTTATACACTTACACACTTCGGGTTCAAAAACAAAGATTCTTATGCCTTATAAAAAAAAATATATGTATATCTATGAAAAATAAACAAATTTAATTATTGATTAGTTAGGTGCTTTGGCCTAAGCAAGCCTTAGTATTTATGCAAAAGATGATTAGATAAGTTTGAAAAAAAAAGAAATATATATATATATATCTATAAAAATCCTCTGATTAAGTTGGGTATTTGTGCGTCATAAAGTATAAGTATTCACGCCTAAAAGCGGTTCATATAATAAAATCCTTAGTTTTGTGGCCTTATTTGCTCGAGTCCTTAAGTCCTTGGGGTGTTTTCTCACTCGATGCCCTAAGACCGTTTGGTTTGGGGTCACCGATTAAAGGCTCGTTACATAGGCAGATTAGAAAGCCTAATAGAGTTAAGGAATAATACCACCAAAAATAAAATGAAAAAATATATAAATAAATAAGGCATAAATTAGAGTTAAAGAACTCTTAGTCAAAACTTTACGGCCACGAAGGTGCATATGACTTAGGATAAAGTAATAGACTAGATGAGAAATACAATTTGACTCCTTACTTTGATTGATAACAAATTTTTGAATAGAGACTAAGTTTAGGAATGAAAAATTTGATTTTTCTATAACTTATAGATTACTTAAATCTTACAATAATATTTCAAATATTTTTCTTTCAAAATGTGTTTTCAAAATGTTAACATTTTTCTCTTTCGTTATGCATTTTGTGGGTGCAACCCATTGAGAACCCTCACGAGACAAAACTTGTCATCTAGGGGTAACCTAGCGGTTTAATGGATTGTTGCATAAGCACAGTCCAATCGCGTGACCTGCGAAAGTGGCCTAATAATTTTGGTTTAGTTTTGTTATTTTGCTCGAGGACGAGCAAAAGATAGGTGTGGGGGTGTGATTGTACACATTTATTGCATTATTCTGTATTACATATCCACATTTATCATGTAATAAATCTGCTAAATTTCTTATCTTAAATGTCTATTTTGCAGAAGATAATCATGGGGAGAAAGAGGATAAAATCAAATAAATATCAGTTAAATTCATATTTAACTAGATCTATTTGGTTAGAGGAGGATGATCCCAATTCCAGTTGGTTTAATTCAGTTTTTGGTAAATCAAGTGGTTAAAGCTAAAGATCAACTAAGGATAACGTCAAATACAGAGTCCAAATCTAAAGGGATAAACGGATAAAGAGAAGATTAACGGATGAGATGAAGCAATTTTGACTCATATTTTGGCTGAATACATTTTAGTATTTGAATCATAACTTTACCAGAACTCAAATCTGATGATTCAAGATGATCCAGAAAGCGGACTCAAAGGGCTACAACTCTTAAGTTGATCATTATTTCTAATTCTATCATTTGATAAGTTATATTTAGCAATCAATACGCAAGCTGTAGATCAGAACTGAATATTCACATCAAATTAAGTTTGGAGATAAGGAGAGGATTCAAATTCAGAAATAGCCAGCTTCCCTTATCTTTATACTCCTCTACCCTCTATATTTCTCCTATAAATACCTGCAATCTCAAAGGCAAAAGGGGGACAATCATGCAAAGATAGATTTTAGGCCAGTTTTTCATTCTTTTTAGTATAGGTTTTTAGTTTTCTTTTATGTAATTTTATTTTATTTTTTTTGTAACTGAGAGGAGAGGATACTTTCATGGAGGAATGAGAGTAAGCTTATACTGAAGGTGACATCAGTGTAAATGATCTTTTCTTCTATTGTTATTTGAATCGAATCGAAATTTCTTCATCTTCTTTACTCTTGTTTTCGTTTACTTCCCTCTTCTGTGTTTGTGGATCCAAATGAAACCGATAACCTCGAAGTTGCCTTGCCCTTGCAAGTTCTGTTGATGGCTTATGGTGATGGATATTCATTTCTATGATAGTGTAGCTTGTCCATTCAATTCATAGTGTAATACGAGAATGGCCATGATCCTATTTGTCATACTTCGCTCGCCTTCAAGCAAAGGTACATCGTCGATACGAGTCAAAGGTAAGCAGGCGCCGAAGAGGTAAGTAACTTTTTCAGGTTTTAGTTTTCTTTTCTTTTAATCTTAATGTAAATTACCAACACCACAATCTTCCAAATTTCTTTTATCACTCTTTTGCAATTTCTTTGTACATATCCATTTCTAGTTTCTCCATCTTCCCAATCTACCATTTTCTTCCTAACTTAACTTTAACTCTTTTTCATTTTTTTTTAAAGAACTAAAAGAAGAACTTTAACCATTCTTTGTAATATAAAAGAGAACTTACTAAAAAGTTTTCATCGCTAGTCCCTCATTGTGGATCACGACCCGCATAGCCACTTGCTATAGCGGCAGTATTGAGAACTTACACATCTTTATTTTAAAGTTCTGAAATTTTGTATTCCTGTGTGCAGGTAAAACCTCAATCAAACCCGGGATCACCGCCCAGGCTCCTGGCGCTGAATCAGGCCCTGCCGCTAGGTAGTCAGGAACATGTATAATAGGAATAAGAACAGGATGGGGTGCCAGTCACCCCATGGGAACTCTGCAGTGGAACCCTCTTTCGGCTGCCAATCTATATCCTATGTCCACCTAAAATACAGACGTTGCCTCCTCCATCAATCTCCCCAATCCCAGTGTAAGTTGTTTAATGTCATGCTATTAGTTCATTAAGATTATTTCATGTGCATATTACTGAAAGATCACCTAGAGGGGGGGGGGGTGAATAGGTGATTATGCTAATCGAGTCAACTCAATGCGGAATTTAAAAACTAAATGCAATACACTCAAGTGCAATCAACAAATGATGCACACACAACCAAGCCAAGCAATTATGAATGCACAATATGAATATTTGCAAGGCACAAAGTAAAGAGAGAGAGATAGAGAGAGTCAATGGATCAAGCGCAAACAACAAGATATGTTTGAAACTCTCTACCATAGTGAAGAATACGAACTAGTTATAGGAAAAAACTTTTAAAACTAGTACGATATCCTTCAAGCAAGGAATAAAACAAAATTGTTTTTCATGAAACACATGTAAATCACATGATCACTAAACACTCAAAGTCCATAAAGCTCATTCAAATTCTCATGAAAACAAATCATGAGTAAACTAATAAAGTGAGTGTACAAGTATAATGTGACACATATCAACATGAAAATATTCAATTAGGCTCATATGAAATTCCTTGAAAATATGAAAACTTAAAAAACTAGATTTTCATTACCAATAGAAATTCATCTAAGATGTGAAATCACCAATTGAAATCATCTTAAAAACAAGAGATTCATTATAAATGTGAAATCACCTAACAAACATGAAATTCATCCAAACGACTTAAACTTCAAGGCATATGTATGTCATGTACAAACTAAAGTATACATACATATCCTAAACACAATGAGTCCACAAGAGTATATGCATGAAGGCACGTAGCTCAAGGATGTACATGTATAATCAGTAGTTTGGACAAGATACACTTATACATGAAGTTAAACAAATGAACACGAAATCAAGAAAAACTAAATTTTCACCAAAACTAATTTCATTTCAAGGTATATGTATGAATTGTCAACACAATAAATATACATACATATCCCTAAACACAATTGAGTCCATATATATAGATTTGCATGAAAGGCAAATGACTCAGAGGGTATACATATATATCTTAAGGTTTGGCAAAATAAACATATACATGAAATGAAAACACATACACATAAAAATAAATCCAAAAATAGGAATATAAGTTTAAAATGCATGAATCATCAAAACTAGGCTATACTAGCACATCTAATGGGTACAATAAGCATCCAAGCTCAAACATATATACAGATTTATTTGTGTCCCACTATATGTACAAGTATAAATTCCAGTCTTAATGAAAACTAACATCTAAACAAGTAATCAAATCATTAAGCATAAAACGGGAATCATAATCCAACATGATAAACATAATAATCAAAACATGAATTATTAAGACAAAAAGTCATAGTCAACCATATGATTAGCATGACAAAGACATGTGCATTAGATTTATGATTAACATGATAGCTAAAATATAAAGAGAACACAAAATATGGGTCCATACTAAACATGGGTGTCTCAACAACTAATCATATAAAGCATAAGTCTACTAAACATGGCGAATACATATTAATCATGAAACAATAAAACATGATTCAATAAAACAAAATTCATAAACATTCACATGATCATTATGTATATGCATGTGCATTAGATCTAGTGCATACATGTTAGTTTAAACAAGGTGAGAACACTAAATATAGATCTATTTAAAACATGGGTGCTCAAGTAACTAAACATGTATAACACTATTCTAATGAGCATGGCATAAGCATAATGAACAATAAACCATGGCATGCTATAAATAGATGAACATGAAAAGCATGCAAATAAAAATGGGAGTTAGAGAATGATACCAAAACCGATGAAGGTGCATCTCTAGTTCTCCAAACCAAGGTGGTCCTCCCACCAAATCCCCTTGAGAGTGAAGCATCCAAATGGTTCTCTTTTAGGCTTAGAACGCATCCACCTCAAGGCACCAATACTCTCACGTGATGCGAGAGCTCCCACCTACATCAAAAAGCATAGAGGTGGTCTTTGGTACCCATTTTCTTTTGGGTCCATAGGGGTTAGTTTCTTTTCTCACCCAAACAAAATTAGTTGCTAAATTTTCATGATAAACACGATCATAACAAAATCTAGCAAGGTGGCCTTTTCGACCACAATGTGTACATGTGTACACATGAGCATACATGTTATGGTTGTGTCCGTGAAAAGCATGCGTATGCCGTGTAGAGTGTGCATGCAAAGATGGACCTTGTTTCTTGCGAACCAAGGTTTCCAAACATGAATGATTCAATGTGCATTGGCTCAAAGTGGAGCCCAAACATTCAACACTTTTCTTCAAAACATTTATATCATTTTCAATGGAGGAAGATAAAGTGGAGCATGCAATAGGTGTGCTATAAGAAGAAGAAGCTATACTAGCATGGCACACATGAGAATTAATATCAATTTTCAAAGATTCATTTTTCTTCAAAACCAAATCCAATTCTTTTGTAATTGAATCAATTTTATTTTTCAAAACAAGGTTATCTTTTAAAACAAAATCCAATTTAGAAGATAAAACCTCATTGTTTTTCACAACATCATTACAATCATTTTTGTTTTTCAAAATATCAATCTCATTAAGGGCAAGGTCTAGTTGAGATCTTAGTGAGTCACGTTCACTAGTGATCTCTTCCTTTTCTTGTAAAACCAATTCAAAATTAGAACACAAATCCTTTAATTTATTTTTCAAAATAAGGTTGTCCTCTTTCAAAAGATTGTGTTTTTCCAATAAATTTTCAAGCTTTTGAGCAAGTTCCAAATTTAAAGTTTGAACTTCAAAACAACCATGGCAATAGGAACTAGAGCTATCATCTAATTGAGTGTCCGATTGTACCTCAAGGGAGTTTTTCCCTTGGACCATGAAGCAATGCTCTTCGGACTTTTCTCTCTTAGATCTCCTCATCTTGTTGATAATCCTTGGAAGCTCGGGAGACGTCAATAAGCTCCAAACTGCAAAAGCCGAGTCATAATGATTAAACACCGGTAAAAGATGTTCACTAAGAGATGCTCTAAGTGTTCTAAGTGCTAATGCATTTGCCTTCTTATGCTTGCTACTATTGGGGAATGATTCCATAGTGGAGGCTTGATAAACTAGATGTCCTAGTCTTTTCAAATGGCTACTCATATTGGCCTTCCAAACATCAAGTCTAATATGGTCAAACATAGGAGGGCTATCCATGAGTGCAAACTAAATGAGTGCAAATGAACAATGCAAATGAAGATTAGCAAACCAAGATCCCACTCCTAGGTGGTTTTAAACCTAAATATCAGGAGCGCTAGCTCTGATACCAATTGAAAGGAAACAAACAACAAAAAATATTGATACCAATTTTAAACAAAACACATGACAATCTTGATAGAAAATAGTCATTTCAATTGTTTATTTGGCTTAAAGAATTCTAATATACATAGAAATAAAGTAAACTTGTTTTGATCTACTATTCATGAAAACCAAATTCAAAACATAAAACGTGTGTGTTGTGCACTTGAGCATATCAACTATACTAAGCTTTACAAATGGATCTAAACACACTATCTAAACTATGGATACCTAAATCTTCTTGATGATCTTCATCTTCAAGTTGACTTGCTCCAAAACTCCATCCATGGGCTAGGCAATGTATGATCTTGAAGCTTTGGCCCTGGAATCATTATGAAAAGCTTCTAAACTCCTTGTTGAAGCTAATCACCAACTAATATCTTGGTTAATGATCTGAAACTTAAACAACACAAGATTATTAGTAAACATAACTACATGGGTTAATCATGATCAAAACTAGGGTGGAAGGCCTTTGAGCCAACAATTACTTAGATCATTGGGATAACTCGGTGGGTAACAACGTCAACATGTGTAATCAGGATACCGATATAACAGGATATATAATATCAGTGAACAGGATACCGGTATAACATGACATGTAACAAGTATAACATGAGGGTGTTGCTACTGTAACAATATTTTTCCAGCAATTATGGTAACATGAAAATTATTGTTATCAGGTAAATGTCATGTATAATCAGTCAAGTTCTTCAGGTAAATCATGATATCCAGAATAAGTAATGACTTGCTTGTGTGAATAGAATAATCTGGGCAAAATATATAATCGACTTAGATCCTCAAAGTCATCGATATATTCATCCTTAAAATCACCGATATATCTGAATCTCAATAACTAAAATAACTATAATTTCTGATACACTTAATCAATCCCCACACTCCAATCTGATCAAGATCATCACATACTCTCACTCTATCCAGGTCAATCACAAGATCTCAAAACTCAAGTAACATATCAAGTATATATATATCTCTAAAATCTACTAGGTCAGGTCAACCTAATCAATGTCTATTCCACAACCCCCAAGTCAACTCCAACTCAATCGAATCTACTAAGAAATTTAAGTCCAATATCTCGTTCTTTTAATAAAGAATCTCCAAATTAATTAATCATCAATATCTAACCAAAACTCTCACCTGTTTACGTTCAATAAGAATAATCAAATCTACTAATAATGTCACTCAGATATCAACTCACATAACTACCATCATGAACCGGTCAAATCTAAGATCTAAATATGATTATAGTCTAAATTTTATCACTAATAGTTCCATCCTAATCAAGATCATAACTAAGGAGTGGGACATCCTCAAACTACATGAAATCTAGAAAGTCTCTGTATCCAATCTTCAATATCAATAAACATCATACTCAGGATAATTGATCAGTGAATAGATCCAAATAAAATACTTACAACTAATAATCTAAAATCAGTATTGTGTGATAGATCAAAATCAAGGTAAAGCATTCTCCAGTATGATCAGAACTCAGCTATTATTTATCTCATCTAAATGCGAATCAAGATCTCATGTAAATCTCAAGTTGAACTCTAAGTCCGCATATAAATCTAGGCAGTAAGATAAATCAATCTTATTATTTAATCCGTCCTCATTGTTCAAATGAATTTCCATCTGAAATATCATCAATAATAAATGTAAGATAACTACCTCAAATAAATATACTATTTATCTATAAATATGAACCTTTAACCTCAATCATGAACCAATCAACCTCAAGATCAATCAATTTATAATCTAAGATTTCTCACAACTAGATCAATTACAAAATCAAATCTAGTCTAAGGTATACTACAACTAATCATGAATAGACAGTGGTAGACGACTACACATGAAATGGCGTAGATCAACTAAATAAATAGTGTTAGCACTTAACGATGTTTCATGAAGGAATATAGGTAAACATACTAGTATAATATATCAGATGGTCATGTGAAATGATACAAGTAACTGATAACAACAAATAAGAAAATGATGAAAGAGCAAACACTCCCAAATATCATCTCAGTAAATTTTAGTAACATAATTATACAACAATGTATAATCATTTATCATAAAATTCATGTTTAACTAAAGGAGGAAAAGAACACTCATGACAAAATTAAATAAAGTTACACAAAGAAAAGAAACACTCACCTGAACTCGATCCAAGCTCAAGGTACTGAAATTATAAGGCCCCGATAAATCTACATGGTTCATTCCAATAGAAATTGTTAGATTTTAAAAGAATGTCCTACTTGGGAGTTATAAAGGATTTTAATCTTTATTAATTAGTTTGGGGTTAGGAATATGTTCCTCTGGGTCTAATGAATTTAGTAGGTTTAGTTTAGACAAATTTTAAATTTTTGTTGAATTTTTAAGAGGATTTAAACCATTAAAATATTTAATGGGTCTAAATTTATCATTAAGGAAAATAGCTTTAAAGTGGGTGGTTTTAATTAATTTATACTGGTATTAATCTAAATTTTTTTTCATAGAAAGTAGAAGTATTGTAGAATATTATTTATATTTTTCTCCATTTATTTTGATATTTTTAATTAATTATTTTAATACGCAATTCTTTTTTCTTTCTTTCTTTCTTTCTTCTTTTTTTTTCTTTTCCTTTTTTTTTCCTTGGGCCTCCTTGTGCAGCCCAGCCCGGCCAGATCCAGGCCAGGCTAGGCCAGGCAGGGTTTGGTCCGGCTTGTAAATTTTTTTTGTGTGGCAGCATAGGGCCTGGCCCTGTGCTGCACGGTCCAGCAGGGCCTGGCCCTGCCCAGGCCCAGCCTAGGCCTGCCCAGGCCAGGCAGGCTTGGGCTCGGCCATGCCCATCCTGGGCTCAGCCATGCCCAAGCCGGGCTGCGACCTCTCTTTCTTTTTTTTGAAATCTTTTGTTTTTAGAATTTTGAAAAATTATGTAAATTAAAATATGGGTTGATATATTCTCACATGTATTTTTTGTTAGATTTGTAATTGGGTTTTTTTATGTATAAAAATATTCATAGAGATTATGGTATAAACATGAATTTTAATAAATTATTTATATAAAATAAATTTTGAGAAAATAAATTACTTACTTAGATTTGATCTCCCCTATCATGTTCCTCCATCTCTACATTTCAAGATCCCTTTTGTTCATGCTCCGCTTGAGGAGAAAAGAAAGAAGAAGATGGGGAGAGTTGGGTCATAGTTTTTTCTTTGGAGGTGGAATAAGAAGTAGTTTAGGCTTTTTATAGGTTATTAGAGATTTTAGAAATCAGAATTTCAGTTGGGTGGGTTTAAATTACTTGATTTAGTGGTTAGGATTAGGATTTTATTAAGGTTATGACTTTGAAAATAGGATTTGGATTAGGACTAGGATTGGGTTTTGAATTAATGGGTAAGGATCTCAATGGTAATGGGTTATGGGCCAGGAAAAGGAAAGATATGAATAATAATAACAATAATAATAATAAATACTAATAATCAAAAGAGATAGTAGCAATAATAATAATAATAAAATTGTCAACATTAAAAATATTATCTAATAATACTTGGTAAAACTACTATCATTAATAATAATAACTAAAACAATACACTAACAATAAGAATAATAACAATATCAATATTAACAATAATAGCAACTAAAAATAATATTAATAGTAACATAGTAATGGGCAATATACTAGCTAGTAATTAAAATGATAATACTTAATAATGCTAAATATAAATATAAGGCCAAAATACCATTACTATCTTAAAATAATTTGTACTATAAATCAAGTTAATAAATAATAATATAACCTGTAACATAAAATAAATACTTTAGAAAAAATACAGTATTTTAGATAGGCGATATTACATTATGTATTTTGTGTTAGCCAAAAGATCCATCACTCTAATTTTGATGATGATTAACTCATATTGTTATAGTACTAATGATCTTGCGTTCATTTAGTTTCAGATATTCTACCAAGATTTTAGTTGGTGTTTAGCTTCAACGAAAGATTCGAAGTCCAGTTTTGAAGCTAACACGTGTTGATTCAAGAGCTCGCGCATCAAGATCGCATCAAGTACTCAAAAGGAGTCTAGCTCTTTGTATTAAGGTTTGGACCAAGTCAAGATGGAGAAGAAGATTTTTTAGAGAAGAGTTTCAAGACTTGAGTTTAGTTTTGTAAGTGTTAAGATTTTATATTTTAGATAAAATATAAAGGATTGAGTAGTTGTGGATTGCTCAACCTCATACACACACAAAATTTATATAGTGTTTTCATAAAAATAATTTTGATTTTAGAAAATATCATTTTGGTTTTAGGATTCAAAGAAGTTATCTTTACGTTTCATGAATAGAGTTCATCAAAACAATTTTATATGGTTTATATGTGCTTTGGATTTCATCCATACACATTGATGGTTCAAATGTTTAGAAAAACTTATTTGATGTTTTTATAACATGCGTTTAAGTTTTGTATTTATTAAAACTTTGTTTAGAGCTTATTATCAAAAATATAGATATTTCATCTTATATGTGTATTGGATTATATCCAAACACATATGATTCAAATGAGTTTTAAATATTTTATTTTTGTATTTGGATAAGTTTTGAAAAGATCGATTTTTCATTTAAAAGTTTGATTTTGAAAAATATCGATTTTTATTTAAAGCTTAATTTCTATACCACAAAAATGATTCAAATAGTTTGTAATATGTGTTGAATTTTGGTCACACATATTTGTTTTTCAAATATATTCATGAAACTATTTTTGTGGATTTTATGTAATTTTATGGGATTTTATAGGATCACTTAAGACCAAGTTTTAATCCCTTTTTATCCCTAACCTGGCCTTCTGGCGGTCGACCGAGTTAGAAATCGGTCTACCGAGCAGTTGACCGATGTGCACAGAATGTGCACACAACCTTGGCTTGAGGGCCGGTCGACTGGGCAGTCGACCGATTCAGAGAGTTTACTCTCTGAATTTGGCCCCGGTTGACTGGCAAGAGAGTAGTGCTCTCTGGTTCTAACCTCGGTCGACCGATCGGTCGACAGACAGTTCAAGACCTGGGTGCGGTCGATCAGGCGATCGATCGGTAACCCCAACGATCATAAATATGACCGTTGGCCGGTCGACTGACAGGTCATCTGTCCTGGGGATTTGCCCCAACTGCTAGTTTTTGTAGCTATATAAAAGGGGGATATTTTGGCTAGTTTTATATAAGATTTTTGAGAAATTTTAGAGCCAGTTTTTCCCTTCTCTCTTAGGGTTTTCCTCCACTTACTTTTGGACTAAAACTTTCATATCAAAAGGAGAGTTTTTAAGAGTATTTTTCAAAAAAGATTTTTTGAGATTTTCACCACAATTCTATCTTGTTATTCTCACACAAACTTGACCTCTCCATTTCTATATCAATCTTTTAGGGATCCTTATTGTGAGAGTTGTTTTTGTGACTGATTGTGATCCAAGTTTGCATATTTTACCACATAATCCCCATGCATATTGCAAATAAATATATGATTTTTACTCCTCTTCTCTATATTTTTACAGGTCCACAACTGAAATGAGAGAAAGCCCAATAATCACTTTAATTAGCAATAATTAAAGAGATTAACTCCAAGCCCAAGTTTAAATCCAGGATCCAGAGAATTCTATGTAACAACTCAAGATTCTAGAAGGCCACGTGGATAACAACCTCGTAACCAACCTGTACCAGAAAGTTGTTACCCAACAGAGTTAGTTGAGCCGCAGAATCTGGGACTTTCTCGCCAATCTGCGGCCAAATCTGGGTTGTTGGATCCCAGATTTTGCGCCAACAGACTGGATCTCGAAGCTTCTCTCTGAGCCTATAAATATTGGACCAAGGACTTGCGAGCAAAGGGAGAATGGAGAAGAGAGGAGAAATTAGTAGATGCTTGTAATTTTTGTAGGTTTTTCTCTAGGTTTAGTTCTTTAGACCCTCTTCTTCTTCCCTAGAAATTTTGTAAAGAGAGAGTTTGTAAGAGAGAGAAAGCTTGTGTACACCAAGGAGTGACAACTTGTGAAGCAAGGATTCATCCATTCTCTTCTCTCTACTCTTGCATTTTCTAGTTTATTTACTTCTTTATTTCTTTCTTTACTTTCTTGCAATTTAATTCATGCTTTGTTTTACTTTTCTTATGGCTTGTAGCTAACTTTTCTACATGTACTAGCTAACCACTAACCTTGCTAACTACTAACTCATGGGTGATTGCTATCTTTAATCTTGCAAGTTGGATGGTCTTCTCTTCTCCGATGGGTTAAACCCCCCGTCATCCAAGTGAGAAAGTAATTATATCAACACGCAAGACGAATCTATGCCGATGAATCAACATGAGGCGTGCATTCACTATCACGGAGTTTAGTAAGTTTTGGCAAGGTAGTAAGGTTAGCTAGTCATGGCTTTTTCATTCTAAAGTTTTCATTCTTTTAGTTTTAGTTCCAAAGCAAATCTCTTCTTGATTTCTTTTCCGATTATTTCCATCATGAACATATCCATCCATTCTTTCATTTCTTCTTCATTGTTTTATTCTTCATTCTTTTAAGCATAGAAGAATTCTCGTTTTACATCTTCACTACCTATCGTAAAGCTTCCATCGCGAGCTCTCCCTGAGAATCGACTCGGTATAGCCCATGCTATAACGGAGATAGGAAAGGGTATATCAATCATCTTTCATACATTGTGGAGTGATCAAAGCACTTGAGGTTGTTTCTAAACCTTATCTCCTTAATTGAATACATATATTTGTGCTCATTTATACTCCATAATACGACACCTTTCCCGTCTAAACAAATTTTTGGCGCCGTTGCCGGGGAGAGCAACGGATTTTCTTTAAAGTGAAGAACTAAACGAATCTTCTTCTTTGTTGCAGGTTACAGGTTGAAGAAACAGGAAACTTTACATTGTAGTGACATATAAGTGGACCTGGGCCTCTGCTCTCGAAAGCAGAGACCAGGATCCCTCCAAATTGCCGCAAATTCTGGGTTTTTGCCGCAGAATTGCGGCAAAGAGGAGATCACTATTGACCTAATTTCTGCAGGGCTTGCTTCTCTGCAAAATACAGCTGCTGCAATAATTTTTTCCTGTATTCTTCACCATACTCCTGCTTAATAATCAACAGTAAAAAATTGGTTGTTAACGTTAAAAATTGTTTAGACATTTGCACTCTAGGCACGTGTCTTTCAATTTCTTTACTTTTACTGTTGAAGAGTGCTGGAGGCAAGGTACGTACGCATTGCATCTAGACTAGGACTCACTCTTTGTTTGATTTAATTACGCTTTGAGTGAACCTTGTTTGTTGATATCGTACACTTGCACAAATCGATTTTAAGGGCATACCCATAAATAAGATAAGGTGGGGATTTTATCACCCCTTCCTTAGCCCGAAAACCACCATCCCCAGCACTCACAATCCCAAGCTTGTAAATAAAATTTGATAGACGTTGGCCCTAGGGACATCTCGGACTCACTTAGGAGATTATCCTAAGGGGGAAAAGTGTTGAAAATTGACTTTTGTAAAATCAGTGTCTAGGAAAGGGATTGAGGGCCGAAAGCCCGAAGGTTGTTGGTTACTTAATTAAGGAACGTCTCTGACGGAAAACCTCCCACCAACCTTACCCTTTCCTGGCTGATTCGCTTATAGTCAAAGTCTACACTAAACCTCCTGTGGACGATCTAATCAGTTAGGAGTCGTCTAGGTCCAGGAATCCTAGAAGCTTGGATTGATTTTTCTTTTATTGTTTGTTATTTTCATTTTTTCTTTTTCGCTGGTGTGATCGGTGCACGTTGTTTGTGATTGTATATGCAAGAGTGGTTCCGTGATTCAGAATCTGCAAGACTTGTTAGACTTTCTACACTTGCACTTACACAACCACTTGATTCAATGGAAAACAACGTCTCACTTCAAGATCGATTTTATCCGATTCGCACCTCCCTTCCATCTTGCATTCTTCTCCCCGAACCTAATGGAAATCACTTCGAGCTGAAACCGCAATTCATTAATACACTTCCCCGATTTCATGGTCTAGAGTCTGAGGACGCGTACCTCTTTATTCGTGAGTTTGAAGAGGTATGCCAAATGATGAGAATTTCCCAACTGATCGAGGATGCTGTTAGGTTACGGTTCATACCGTTTGCACTTAAGGATTTAGCTAAGAAATGGCTTTATAATCTTCTCGTCAGTTCCATATCTTCATGGGAGGATTTTGTAAAAGTCTTTCTTAAGAAATTCTATCCTATCCACAAAACAACCCTCATGAGAAAGAATATCATGCAATTCAGGCAGGAACCAAATGAACCTTTCTGGAAGTATCTTGAGCGTTTCAAAGACCTTCTAGCCCTGTGTCCTCATCACGGCATAGAGAAATGGCGTCTGTGCCAGATTATCTATGACGGTCTAGATTACCAAACAAAAACCCTCCTTGAATCCATGTGCCAAGGGGAATTTTTGAAGAAAGATGAGCATCAGGGGTGGGATCTCTTTGAAACCCTAGCTGAGAAAACCATTCAGTGGGAGTCATGTCCTGATAAATCCACTCCCACCACTTTCAGAACTGGTACGCACTCCATAGAATCCTCTATAGCTGCAGAAACCAAGATCACACAACTGATAAAGAGGATAGAACTGCTTGAGTCAAGAGGAAATTCTGTTGTAAATCAGGTCAACCCATCACATGTGATCAAACCGGGTTGCACCAACTGTCATGACCTTAGCCATGTCTTTGAGGAGTGTCCTTTGTATCAGCTCCAATCATATCAGGAGAACATGAATGCAGCTTTTACCAGACCCCCATACTCCAACACATATAATTCGGGATGGCAGAACCATCCAAATTTTTCAGGGAGTCAGTCTGGTCCTGAGCATCATAGGCCACCACTTCCACATCCTTATAATGCTCAGTCTCACACATCCAGTTTCAATCATAATTCACTGTATGTTCATCCGTCTCAAAGTCCACCACATTCACAACCATATCAGAACCCACCATATTACCATTCACAATTCCAATCTCCATATCATCAACATCCACCCCAGAATAATTCAGATGATAAAATATCAGAGTTGATGAAAATGATAGAATCCTTAACCAAGACCCAAGCTTCAATGATGAACCATCATCAACAGGATATGGATAGAATTTAGGTCCAATTAGGGCAATTAGCTAATGAGAGACAAAAATGTATGCTTCCAAGCCAGCCAGTGCCAAATCCCAAACATCACTTCCCTTTAAATGAAGTGAAAGATTCAGGACCCAGTCAATGTCATGCTATTCATACCCTGAGATCTGGAAAACAAGTCGATAATAAGGTTTCTAGTCCACCATCTCATCCAGCACCAAAGCCAACACCTCCTGTCCCAATACAACCAGCTTCTGACAAACCATCCCCTAGTTCAGAGCCATCCACTTCAAAAGCCAAGGGGAAAGAAAAGGTAGATGAGCAAACTTATAAGCCTGTTGTACCATTTCCAAATAGGCTTACAAATAACAAGACAAATGCTCACATGGAGAAGATAAAAGAAATGTTCAATAAGGTCCAAATCAATGTCCCTCTTCTTGATGCCATACAACAAGTGCCATCATATGCCAAATTTTTAAAGGAAATGTGCACCAAGAAGAGGAAGACCCAAGTCCCTAAGAAAGTCTTCCTAGCATCATCCATCACTGAGTTGCTCACTGGTCCAATTCCTGTAAAATACAAAGATCCAGGGAGCCCCACCATTTCATGCATCATAGGACAGACTACCATAAATAGGGCACTTCTTGATTTAGGGGCCAGCATCAATCTCCTACCTTTTTCTGTGTACCAACAATTGGGGTTAGGTGATCTCTGTCCTACCTAAATGACTATCCAATTGGCTGATCGCTCTGTCACTAGACCCAAGGGGAAATTCACGATGTCCTTGTCAAAGCTGGGGAATTCATTTATCCTGTTGACTTTGTAGTCCTTGAAACAAAACTTGTGTCAAATTCCAATCAAAGGGCTCAAATTCCTGTCATTTTGGGACGACCATTCCTGGCTACTGCAAATGCCATTATTAATTGCCGGAATGGATTAATGAGGTTGACCTTTGGTAACATGATGCATGAATTCAATGTCTTCCACACACAACCTCGTAAAACACAAGATCAAACATTTGAGGTTAGCTTCATTAGTAACAATTGTGAGGAAGAAGGTGAAGATCCAAAAGATGAGTCAAAATCTTGTGATTCTCTTATCCGAGTACCCTTTCAACAGGGGAAAGTTGATTTGGATATTTTCACCTTCAATGAGCCAACTGTGAATATATCCGAACCTCCGATTGATATTTCCTTTGAAGACCTGTTTACTGATGAGATCATGTATCTAGATGAGTCAACTCGGGGTAGGTTAGCTGATTGTCCACTTCCGGATGTTGACCTTAGATTTGAAGAATTGTATGGAGAGGAGCTGAATTTCCTTAACATTGGAAGTGATGAGATTCAGAGTGAGAGTGGGGATAAGGAATTTTTTAATGAACAATGTGGTGGAATGAGTGTGAATGATAATAATAAAAAATTGAATCTGGAAATACCTAAGGCTACAATAATTCAAACCGTTTCCCAATTGAACTCACGAAAGCAGACGCATTGGAATGATGGGAAATGGGCCAGAGGAAAGCGACCAAAAGCCTAGGTAATGGTTACACTTGTATATATTCTTTGTAAATAATTTTTTTTGCACTTTTTTTTTTGTAAATAAAAGTTTCTTACCTCTTACCTATTTCATGCATACATATATCATGATGCATTGAGGACAATGCATGAAATAAGTGTGGGGGAGGGTTTACTAACATAGAGTTTTTAGATTTTCTTTCTTTTACACTTCTTTTTAGAAAAAAAATAAAAAAAAAACTTTTTGAAATAAGAGACAAAGTTTTGATCTATTTTTAAGAAAATTAAGATGTATCTTAGAAATTAAGAAAGCCTTAATTATGACATCTTAAACCTAGTTGAAATAATAGATCTTGTTTGAAAATTATAGGCTAAGTAAGTAAAATTGGTGAGATATTTCTATCTTGAATTTTTTGCCTTAGATAGTATGCACTTCACACTTACACATTTTTGGGATGGAAACAAAGACCAAAATGCCATAAAAAAAAAGAAAAAAAAAGAAAAAAAATGTATATACATAAATAAAACATCACCTATTAAGCTGGATAAATGTGCCTCAAGAAGCATGATTATTCACGCCTAACGGTGGTAAAGGAAATAAATAATCCCCTTTAGTTTCGTGGCCTTTTTTACTCGAGACCTTAAACCCGAGGGATGTTTTCTCATCTGGTGCCCTAAGACCGACTGGTTTGGGAGTCATCGGTTATAGGCTCGTTACAAGGGTAAACTAGAAAGCCTAAACTAAGGGAAGAATAAGAAAAAAAAATAATAAAAAAATAAATATATATAAATAAATGGCTTGATGGTTGGAGTTGAAATCCCAGAAATCTTCACTGTCACGGTGTGCATACTATCTAGGTTTTATGAAGGATAAAGTATTCAATCCAATTTTGAATTCTTACCTTAATTGAAGACAAGATCTTACATAGAGACTAAGTTTAAGAAAGAATGATTATAGGTGGACTTATGACCTAAGATCACTTATATTTTTGCAAAAATAGTTCGAAAACATGTCTCTCTTTCAAAATGCGCTTTCAAAACACTAACATTTGTCTTCTTTCTTTATGGATTTTGTGGGTGTAATCCGCTGAAAACCCTCAGGAGACAACACTCCTCCTCTAGGGTAACCTAGAGGTTTAACGGCTTGTTGCACACGCTCAGTGCAATCGCGTCACCTGCGAAAGTGGTGTAATAAAATTGGTAGTATAGTTTTTCTTTTCTTTGTTTTGCTCGGGACGAGCAAAAGAATAAGTGTGGAGGTGTGATTGTGATCCAATTTTGCATATTTTACCACATAATCCCCATGCATATTGCAAATAAATATATGATTTTTACTCCTCTTCTCTATATTTTTACAGGTCCACAACTGAAATGAGAGAAAGCCCAATAATCACTTTAATTAGCAATAATTAAAGAGATTAACTCCAAGCCAAAGTTTAAATCCAGGATCCAGAGAATTCTATGTAACAACTCAAGATTCTAGAAGGCCACGTGGATAACAACCTCGTAACCAACCTGTACCAGAAAGTTGTTACCCAACAGAGTTAGTTGAGCCGCAGAATCTGGGACTTCCCCGCCAATCTGCGGCCAAATCTGGGTTGTTGGATCCCAGATTTTGCGCCAACAGACTGGATCTCGAAGCTTCTCTCTGAGCCTATAAATATTGGACCAAGGACCTGCGAGCAAAGGGAGAATGGAGAAGAGAGGAGAAATTAGTAGATGCTTGTAATTTTTGTAGGTTTTTCTCTAGGTTTAGTTCTTTAGACCCTCTTCTTCTTCCCTAGAAATTTTGTAAAGAGAGAGTTTGTAAGAGAGAGAAAGCTTGTGTACACCAAGGAGTGACAACTTGTGAAGTAAGGATTCATCCATTCTCTTCTCTCTACTCTTACATTTTCTTGTTTACTTGCTTTCTTTATTTCTTGCTTTACTTTCTTGCAATTTAATTCATGCTTTGTTTTACTTTTCTTATGGCTTGTAGCTAACTTTTCTACATGTACTAGCTAACCATTAACCTTGCTAACTACTAACTCATGGGTGATTGCTATCTTTAATCTTGTAAGTTGGATGGTCTTCTCTTCTCCGATGGGTTAAACCCCCCGTCATCCAAGTGAGAAAGTAATTAGATCAACACGCAAAACGAATCTATGCCGATGAATCAACATGAGGCGTGCATTCACTATCACGGAGTTTAGTAAGTTTTGGCAAGGTAGTAAGGTTAGCTAGTCATGGCTTTTTCATTCTAAAGTTTTCATTCTTTTAGTTTTAGTTCCAAAGCAAATCTCTTCTTGATTTCTTTTCCGATTATTTCCATCATGAACATATCCATCCATTCTTTCATTTCTTCTTCATTGTTTTATTCTTCATTTTTTTAAGCATAGAAGAATTCTCGTTTTACATCTTCACTACCTATCGTAAAGCTTCCATCGCGAGCTCTCCCTGAGAATCGACTCGGTATAGCCCATGCTATAACGGAGATAGGAAAGGGTATATCAATCATCTTTCATACATTGTGGAGTGATCAAAGCACTTGAGGTTGTTTCTAAACCTTATCTCCTTAATTGAATACATATATTTGTGCTCATTTATACTCCATAATACGACACCTTTCCCGTCTAATCAGTGACCAAGAGAACTGATCACAAGTTTTTATTCTTGTATTGTGAGGAGTTGTAGAGGTTGTGCCTCAGTGAAGAGAGTTTTATGGTGATCAAGTGAAGTGATCACCAAGTGTTCCAACCTATGGTTGGAGTAGTTCTAAGAGGTGCGGCCTCGGCAAGTTAGTGTGCTTGCGTATGTTGTTCTTGCAGGAACAAGTGAGGGACTTGTGAGTCTAAGAGTTCTTGAGGGAGCTCGTTGTAGTTGTTGTCGCACCGAGTAATCTTACGGGATCAATTTTTTAGTGGAAATCCTTCATAGTGTTGAAGGCGGGGACGTAGAGCAAGTGTCCTCGAATCTTAAAGCAATTCTCCCGTGTTTGCGATTAGTCATATCTCTTTTTTACTTGTGTTTATATATCTTGTATGCTTATATTGTTTATCTCTTTATATGGTTGCTATATTTGTGCCAAATTGATATATATGCTTGGGTTATTTGTTTGCTCACACTTGTATTCAACCAAGAGATTCATAGTGGCACCTCAACTCTTAATTTAGAGGAATCTTGAGGAGATAGTTCAGAGCCCTTCACTAGGAATTCGGCTACATTCTTTGGTTATACTTTGTGTATTTGCATAATAGTTTTAGTTTTCACAATTAGCTTTAATTTCGCATTAGCATAATAGTTTTATTTTTCACAATTAGTTTTAATTTCGCATTAGTTTTGCATTTGATTAGCTTGTCATTTTATTCACCCCCCTCTAGGTGATTTACAATTGGAATCAGAGCTTGGTGCTCTTGATTCGGTTTAACAACATAGAGTTAAAGATTCTATTTTAGGTAATCACAATAATTGTACACACACACATGGATTTCATGACACCTCCTATGTTTGACATTATTAACATCCAAACTTGGAAAGTTAAGATGTCCATGTACCTAAAAGTCCTAAGTATTCATGTTTATTTTGCCACTATTAAAGATTTTTATTGTTTAAATGGCAAACATCTAGAGGCTAATGCAAAGGCCATTCATGCTCTAAAGCTAACCCTAAGTCATGATTATCTATCTAGGCTTTCTAATATTGATTCGGCTTTTATAGTATGAAATACTATCTTCTCTTTATGGGAACAAACACAAAATGAAAACAAAAGTGACTCGGATGATGGAAGTGATGTTTCTAACATGTGCTACATGGTCCAAAGGGATGACCCCCTTGAGGTAAATACTGAATTTGAGCTAGAAGAAGATATTGACATGCCTTATGATCAGCTTGCATCTTTATGTCAAAATCTTCTTGAAAAATATGATTTATTAAAAATTGAAAATGATAAGTTGAAGAAGGAAAACACTTCTTTGTTAAAAGAAAATAATCCTTTTAAAAATAAATTTGAATGTGTTTCAAAAGAAAATGAATTTTTGAAAAAGAAGAATATTTTCTTGTCTTCAAAATTAAATAACATTTGTGAAGGAAACAATTCATTGAAAAATAAAATTATTTTGTTGAAAAAGAAAAAGAGATTATTTTAGAAGAAAATAACTCTTTGAAAAAGAAAATTATTTTAAAAGAAAAAGGAAATATTTCTAAAAATAAAAAGATTGTTGATTCACATGCTCATATCTCTTATTCCAAAATTAATAATGATATTTTATTGTGAAGAAGAAAATTAATTGTTTGGGCCCCACTTTGAGCCAATGTGCATTTAACCATAATAGGTTGGAATCAATGTTTCGTAAGGAAAAAATTTTACATACTCATGTACATATCCCATGACTTACACATGCACGCCATGCTCACCGCACTCACATGTATGCTGGACCGTACAACTGTACACATTGTGGCCGCAAAGGTCATCTTGCAAAATTTTGTTTTGATAGGATAAATCATTTAAATTTTGTTAATAAAAATATTTGGGTTCTAATTGTTACTAACCCCAATGGACCCGAAAATATATGAGTACCAAAATCCTCACCATTTGTGTTTGATGCAGGTGTGGGCTCTCACAAAACATGAGAGGGTTGGTGCCTTGATGGTGGATGCATATGGAGTTAGATGAACACACCTAATTAATGCATCGCCATCAAGGATGTTTGGTGGGAGGACTACCATGGTTTGGAGACTTAAAGAATAGTTCATATGGTTTGGTAACTATCTCTAAACTCTTATTTTAGTTTACATGCTTTTACATTGATAATTTTTAGCATGTTGTGGTTTTAATGCTCATTATGTTAAATGCAATGTTATTAGACATGTGATATACATAATTAATCTTTGAGATACACTCATGTTCATATGGATTCATATTTTATATTCTCACTATTATTTAACTACTATGTATATACTAGTTCTAAAACACGTGCATTTAGCCTAATGATCATGTTTATTTTGTACTTCATGTGGTGATTACTTGTTTAGATGTAGTTTTTGTTAAAACTTGTGTTTATACTTGTACAAGTAGTGAGTTACACTTGATTATTATATGTTTGTGCTTCATTGCTTATTTGTACTCATTACATGTACATGTATAACCTAGTTTTCATATATACTTATTTTTTCTATTTTTGTACATGTTTAGCTTCATGTATATGTTATTTTTGTCTAAAATTAATAGATATATATGTCTATCCTTAAGTCACTTGCCTTCATGCAAAATTCCATTTTCGACTTATTTTTTTAGGATATGTATGTATTCTTTTTGATTCGACAAAACACACATATACCTTGATGCCTATTTAATTTTTATAAAAATTTTTAGTTTTGATGTTTGTTTTGAGTCTTATAGATTTATTTCATGAATATGCTATTCACATGATTCTTGTGCACTCACATTATTTTTTTACTTATGACTTTATTTTATGAGCACATTTTTGAGCCTTATAGATCTTGAGTGACAATTTTTGTGTACTTATCAATGTTTCATGGGATATATGATTTGGTTTCATATTTTGAAGGATTTTTAACTAATTTTTTAAAAATTATTTTAAACTAGTTTCTTGACTCTTAAATTGGTAGAGTTTTCAAAACCTTACCACCTAAAGGGCGGATGGTTGGGCGACTATGCCTTGTATGCCTTAATGACTATCTTTTATTATGTTCATGAATAGGGCAGTAGTTATGAGTTATACATAATTTTCATGATCTATTCATTTTGTATACTCATATTTTGGTTCCTATATATGTATGCATCAAATTTTAAGTGGATTTTCATTTTCATACATACATATATATGATTTAGATTGTGCTTATTTTACAATGCCACATATTTTTTGAAGTACAAATTATGTTTATGCTAAACTTGACTTAATTATAAATGTTAATTGGTATCTTTACAAGCTTATGCGATTTCAATTGGTATTTATTTGGTATCAAAATATATTCCATGTTTTACCTATAATTGATACAAAAAACTTACAATGAATTACAATTGGTATCAAAATTTACAATTGGTATCAAAATTTGTTTTGTTGACTCAAGAAATTTCAAAATTTTGTTTTAAGTATTATCAAAAAATTTTTTTTAAAATTTGTTGATATGTATTGCCTATATGCAAAGAGAGCTTAACATCTCCTCTATATATACATTCATGTTGAGTGTATTACACATATAGTAGATGTAACACCTCGAATTATTAAAATCTTGATTTAATATTCTAATACTTGAATAATAAGATTATACAAGATTATATGAGTTAATTTAAATTTATTTTGTGTCATTTTGAGATTTGTTTTGAAATTTTGGGAAATTTTGGATGTGAGGTAAACTGGAGATTTTATATATATGTATAGATTATGTGTGTGTTAAGTGTGTGCGAAATTTTTATGCAGTCATCCTTGCATGGATACATGTATATATAATTATCCACAAAATTGTATATGTAAATTCATGTAATAAATTGGTGAATGAGTATGTTGTGTAAATACAAGAAAATACACTCAAATCCTAATGAAATGCCATAATATTTTATTATGTGTGGTTAGTGGAAGGGGTAGGTGTGCATGAGAAGGGGTGATGAAGGGCTAGGATGTTCTAGTAAAATGTGTGTATAGGTGGCATGTGGAGAAAGGGGAGATATTATTAAAGTGAGACAATAAGTATTTATGGAAGGGTTTTTTTGCAAATGGGGAAAGAAATAATTCCCTCATCTCTCTTCATCCTGCCTCTTCAACAGGATGAACCCATCAAAGAAAACCAAAGCATTCCATCTCTCCAAAATTTCTCTCTCAATTTCTCTCTGAATCTTTTAATCTTTCTTTATTTCCATCCCCCTCTCTGCAATGGTCGACAGCAGCGCAACGCGCATGCCGGCAGGCCACGCCGGTGGCAGGCCACGACGGTGGGCGCGGTGGCGGCTGGCGGCGAGGGGAGGCCGCCACCGATGGCCTGGAAAGCGGGGCAGCAGCCCTCCCCTCACCCCTCCCCCCCACACGCACACTCATTCTCTCCTGGTAAGTTGATCCAAAACCCTAAAAAGAACCTAATTTTTCTCTCTTGATTTTCACTTCCTAATTCATTCCTCTCTTTTCTATGGTGATGGCCGGTCATCGCACCAATGTCAAGAAGAAGGCATTACCAGTTTGAGGAGGAGGAAACCTATGGTGAGGGAGATCCTACCTTGACCTACGTCTAGTTCGATTTTTTTCATAATTTCAGGAAATTTCTCATGAACATGTTATGAATTAGCATCAATAATCAACTTGTATTGCCTTGAGATCTTCGATAATCAAAAAAAATCAATTGGGATAGAGGTTCTCTTAATCTCTATGTTCTTCCACAATTCCTTGAAATTTCTGAACTTGATAATTATTGTAATTGTAAATAGAATGGTAGATTTTTTTTTTGTACACAAATCTGTAAAAAATTTATAATCTGTAAATTCGAACTCAGTTCACAAGTATATTAGGATCACATAGTATAATGTTATATATCATTGGAAAGATAATCGAGTTTACTTTCTAACAGCTCTCACTGTGTCTCAATTGGATATCTGTGCTTTGAGTTATTGTTGAAAAATGACATAGTGGTGGAAACTGTTGTGTTGCAGAACCCATTAACGACTAAAATTTCTGAATATTTGGAACGGTTTAGTTGAATTAAACTATCATGTAATATATCACTAGAAAGGTAACGAAGTTTAGTTTCTAATAGAAGTTTTGGTGTTTCATTTAAATATATAGAATAAATGTTATTACAAAAATATCATCGGTCGTCCAAAAAGACAGCTGCAAAATGTATTCAAACAGTTAGTTCCCGAGTAATTATCATTGCTAAATCAAACTTTCTATAGTACCTAATTTATTACTTAAATGATATAAAAAGCCATAAAAGTCTACTTTGCAGTGGTTCTTATCATGTCCCGTTTGAATACATGTGATAGGGAATTTGTTGAAACATATGAGTAGGTGAGAATTTCGTCAGAATTGAGTAGTGTAATCTATGAATTTAGAAATTCTGAAGTAAGATGCAAAACTTGAACTAGTAATATTATTGTAAATTATTCTTGTTGGGAAACTACCATGTGTGGATTACGACCATATAACCTATGGCCAAAAATGTTGGCCCAAAGGCCATTAGCCCAATATCCCGTTGAATATTTTGATGATAACAAACCATATTTAGTTATGTATTTAACAATTTTGTTTAAAAGAATTTCAGGTTCAAAACAAGTTGATTTGACGGCTCCACTATTTAGACTCACAAGTTTGGACGCCGCCTAAAGATTTGCATTCCTAAGCTAAGCACATTAGAAAGCTTCGGGAACAAGATTTTGAAGAAAAAATCAAGTCAAGATCAAGACAATGAAAAAGTCCAAGATTTGTATTTTTACTTTTCTTTTAGATTTTTTGTCAAAACTAGATGTTAGAAGTAGATTTATGGGATTGTCACTCACACACACTTTAGTTTGATTTATGGCTTCAAAAACAATTTCTATTTCCAACTTAGTTTTAGAGTTAACATGTTTTGGAAATTTGATTTTAGAAACTTTAAGTTTTGGAAAAACCGATTTTTGGAAAAAAGTTTTTATCAAAGAAAACCTTTATCAAAATGTTTTAACATGTTAGAGTAGTGACTTATGATCATACTCCTATTTTTATAAGGTCCAAAACCTCAACCCAAAAGACCAAACCCAAAACCCAAGTTTCTGGTTTCTGCAGAGTCTGATTTTTCAGATCTGACAGAAGCCGGTCGACCGTCCGGGTCGACCGACGTGCACGCTGTGCATGTGTGCACGTCGGCCGACCGCTCGGGTCGACCGGGCACGTTGCAGTGCTCTTTGTTTGTTTGGGTCGACCGGGCCGGTCGACCGATGTCCCCCAACGGTCAAAAATATGACCGTTGACGGTCGACCGACCCGGTCGACCGCCAGCTGTCAGAAAGTCTGACAGACTCCCAACAGCTCTATTTTTCTGACAAATTTTGTTGGGAACTCACCCCAACGAATCTCTCCAGCCTTTTTGCCCTGTTTCTCATCCCCTATATATAGGAGGTCATTTCAACTTGATGAGATAACAATTTTGACAAGATTTGACAAGAGACTTTCATAAGTTTTTCAAGCCTTTCATTTGAGAAAAGATTTTCAAAGCCAAAATTTCCATACACCCTTTTGAAGCCTTTACCTCTACTTCACTCTAGATATTTGCACTACACAATCCCAAATTCTACATCTACATATTGGTTATAGGATTGTGCTAAGTGAGCAATTTTCGATCAAGTGTGATCATTTTCTTCTTGTGTGAAGTTGTAGAGGCATCGGCCTCAAGGCGAGCTAGTGTGCTCCGGGTGGTGTTGCGGCATCACGAGAGATAGGACAAGTGTGTCCTTGTATTGGCGATCCGGTGGGATCAACAATAGTGGAAATCCTTCAAGTGTGAAGGCGGGGACGTAGAGCGTGGCTCGAACCTCGGAAACATATACTCGTGTTTGTGTTTGCTCGAATTTTCTCTAAACTCAAACTCCTTTATTTCTTGCACTACTTATTGTGTTTATTATTGTTAGTCTTTTAAATTTGAGCAATTTGTTAAGTAGAATTTTTAATTCCGCATTATTGCCTTAATTCATATAGCCATCACCTATTCACCCCCCCTCTAGGTGATTTTAATTGGTATCAGAGCCTAACCCTACAATTTGGTTTAACCACCTTAGGGAGATCCTTGTCATTGGCTATATTATTTGTTGCATTTTTCATATATTGTGCATTTTACTCTTTTCCCATGGCATCACTTGACTTTTCTAGCATCAAGTCCCTACCTAAATTTGATGGCTTGAACTTTCCTATTTGGAAGGTCAAGATGAACCTTTTCCTTAAATCCCTAGGAGTTAGGGTTGCTAGGTCCATCACAAAAGAATTTATAGAACCCCTTACCGATGAGAGCTCATGGTCCGAGGATACCTCCAAGGATTATGAAGCTAATGCTAGAGCCCAATATGCCCTAACCCAAGCCTTAAATGAGGATGATTTATCTCGCATCATTAATTGCAAATCCGCATTTGAAGTTTGGAACATTCTTATTGTGACTCATGAAGGAACGTCACAAGTCAAAAGATCCAAGATTGACCTGTTGCGTTCTCAATATGAGAACTTTTATATGTTTGACAATGAGAGCATTGATGACATGCTCACGCGTTTCACCAAGATTACTAATGCTTTATCTTCTCTAGGTGACGCAATCGATAATGACCAAAAGATAAGGAAGGTCATTAGAGCTCTTCCCAAGGCATGGGAAGTAAAGGCTACTACCCTCAAGGAACTCAACGATAGGGAGGAGATGGACTTCTCTGGTTTCATCGGAAATCTCAAGACGCATGAGATGGAGATGAAAGTAAGAGAAGAGAGGGAGGCGCCCAAGAAGAAAGCGCTCGCCTTCAAAGCCACTCCAACCATTCTTGAAGAGGATGACTCATCGGAGGATTGCGATGAGGACTTCGCCATGCTCATCCGGAAGGTGGGCAAGTGTTCTACAAGAAGGGGAGGCAAAGCAACTTCCGAAGAGGGAGACCTCAAGGAAGGTATGAAAGAAAAGAGAAGAACCCGGTCCTTGCTTCCATTGCAAGAAGATCGGACATCTTATCGCCGATTGCCCCGCACTTCAAGCTACCACCTCCAAGAATGCCCCAAAGAAGAAAAGAGCAATGGTGGCAACGTGGGACGACACGGAGTCGGAATCCGAAGAGGAGAACGACGCCGCACACATGTGCTTCATGGCACATGGAGACGATGCTTCAAAGGTAACTCTTGATAACTCCATAGAAGATGATGAATTGACTATGGATGAACTTGCACAATTCTTTGAAGAATTACAACATAAGTATGAGATTTCACAATCTCAAAATAAGAAATTAAAAAGGAAAAATGATGTGTTGAAAAATAAAATTGACATTGTTTAAAAGAGAAAAATAATTTAGAAAACTCTTTTGATAAGATGAAAAAGGACTTTGAAAATTATAAAATATCTTCTAAAGGAAAAAGCCCCATTTCATCATGTAATAAAAATGAATTTATTGAGATCCAAAAGCGAGTTGATGTTTTGGACTCAACTCTTAAAAAATGTGCATTTGACTTAAACAAATTTGCATCTAGATTTCCCAAGGGAGTAACCCAAGGGAAACACACTCACCATGCACATGCACGGAAACATGCACACTCACACAAGCATGCATTTATGTATGGTAGTGGTAGAATTTACATATGCACGCATTGTGGCTGCAAAGGCCATTTAGAAAATTTTTGTTATGCTAAACATAATATACAAAGTAAACATGTTTGGGTTCGCCCCGGTACTAACCCTATAGGACCTAAGAAAATTTGGGTACCAAAAGACTCACCAAATTTAAATGATACAGGTGGATCTTCTTCCTCCAAGACTTAGGGGGAGACGGTGCCCGGGTGGTGGATGCAACAAGGCTCAAAGAACACATCGCACTTGCATCGCTATCTTGGAGGCACCTATTTTGGAGATTGCCCGCGTTTGGTAACTTCTCCATTTAAGAGTTTTTAATTTTGGTTATATATATACACATGTGTAGGAGTGTTAGTTTACTTTTATGCTACCTTGATATATGCTAGTATAAACCTACATCTCTATCATGATTGTGTATATGCCATGTTTTTATATCTTGTCTTTTATACCATATTTATTTAATGTCCACATGTCTAGCCTAGATTATATATCTATATATATACACATTGTATTTTCAAAACTAGGAATAAATTTTGTAAAAATTTTATATTCAAGCAAATACATTAGAGATGGCAATTGCGCACCTCAACTCATTCAAGAGGAATCAACAGGATGAAGTTCAGAACCCCTCACCGAGTATTCGGCTTCAACATCTCTAAAACTTTGTTTTTGTATGAAAATTAAATAAAATGTCTTGTGTGAATATTTTTGGTTGATATAATAACTTAATGAAGATTTAAAAATATTGTTGGATTCTTGCATGTTATATATATTCTACTTTATTTGATAAAAATTTTCTTTTAAATTTTTTTAGGGCATTTGCTATTGACAGTTTTTGGGCAAAGACGACCGACCGGCTCTAAACCCCGGTCGACCGCTGAATCTGTCAGTGCTCTCAGGTTTTCTGGGTCGACCGACCCGGTCGACCGCTCTGAGTTACAGAGCTCTCGGGTTTTGTGGGTCGACCGACCCGGTCGACCGTGCGTCGGGTTTCTGCCCTAATCTGCCTATTTATTCACTGTTTCTCTCAACTCTCTCTCACTTCCTCCGGTGACGATTTTTCCCCCCTTTCTCCCAAAAATTTCCAAAACTCAATTCCACTCAAATTCTTTCTAAATCCTAGTTTGATTCACTCATTGTGGGTTAGATCTTCACTCTCAGGGCTTTCTCACCAACAAATTTCAGGGATTTCAAGATCTAGGGTTTGGATTTCTCTCATTCAGGTAAAAATCTCTTCTTTTACTTAAATCTTGATCTCTAGACTTAAGAATCTCAATTCCTTGTCAAAGATTTTTAGGTTTCTTGTTGTTTAGATCAAGCCATAACCTTTTTATCCTAAAAATCACTCATTTCACCATAATGTCTAAGAGATCTAGGTCTGAGAAGGAAAAAAGTGTAGTTCCCTCATCTTCCACCACTCCTAAACCTAAACGTCCCTTCGTTAATGATGTTGCTGAAAACCGTTTCATTCAACTCTCTAAGAAATCTATTATTTCGGGAAGATGTGTAATTCTTAAGGATTTTGAACACCTAGGCATCCCCCGCATCCTCAAAAGAAACTCTTTGGACCTATTTATGGCTATTAGGGAACCTGTCTACACATCCCTAGTACACTACTTCTTTGCCAACTATGCTTTTGAGGGAGATCGTGTTAGATCACGAGTTCTAGGGAGAGATATTGACATCCCTATAGAACGATTTGCTGACTTGTTACATCTCTCCTCTGGAGGAGTTGATGTCTATGCTTTTGATCTACACGATTTTGATTATCCGGACGGTGAGTCTGCGCTCACCGCCTCCACCTTGATTCACGGGGATGACAACCCCGGTTTCGTGAGAAATGAGGAGGTTAACAAATTCACCCTCACCTCCCAAATTCTTGCTAAATTCATCTTCTATAACATTTTACCTAAGTCTGGTGAGTATAGCAATGCTAGGGGTCCAGTTCCTCTTATCATCTATTGCCTTCTGAAAGGCATTAAGATTGATTTCCCTCATCTCATTGCTACTCATATGGCCTCTGACCAGATCCGCATGCCCGGTAGGCACTTGCCTTATGGGATGCTTATCACTCACCTTCTTCAGAGACTAGGTTTTGATTTATCCTCAGAGAGTCCCTGTCAACCCGCTGTGAACTTATACAACGTTCTTTTGAAGAGGATGCAAGCTCAAATGCGTCGTCACGCACAGGAGCACCCTCCTGCTCCTCCTACTGATATTCCAGGGTCATCTTCAGCCCCAGGATCCTCTTCTGTCCCTGGGATTTCCTCTGCTCCCGAACCATCTTTATCTCCTGAGTTCCAGTCCTTTATTTCTTCTGAGATTCGCTCTCAGATCTAGGAGCACCAGTCTTAGATTGAGCAGCGGATTGAGCAGCGTGATGCAGCGAGATGGACTCGCGCTTCCAGGGAATTCGCAATGACATGTCTTACTTTGCGAACGCTATGAGATTCGTGGACTCGCAATTTGAGACACTATTTGCGAAATTCAATATGCTTGGTCCAGATCCCACGACCATTGCTCGTCCTCTTCCATCCTCCGGCCCTCCATTTCCTGTCAGAGACCCTACTGTTGTTCTACCTCCACAGCCAGGCGTTGCTGGCATCGATCCAGAGGAGGCAGGTCATGAGGATGATGATGATGATGATGATGATGAGACGATGGCAGAGGGTGATGCTGAGGAGAGTTCTTCTGAGGATGATGCTGCTGGTGACAAGTGACTCCCCTTATTTGATGATGTCAAAAAGGGGGAGAATTATTGAGAGAAACTTGTATTTTGTTTGTACTTGACACTTATATTTTGTGTACTGGTATTATGTGTTTATGTGTTTGGACATCTTTTGGTATTTTTTATGGTAGACATGTATCTTTATCTTTGTATTGTGTTTGGACATCTTTTTATATATATTTGTGTTGTGTTTTTATTTAGTCCATAAACATGTGTTATTTTTTTGACATGAGTACTTTTTGGCATGGACATGAGTATTGTGGATTATCACTTGCTATTTATCATTTGTGATATTTATCTATGCCTGAGTATGATTTATTTATATGCATGTGTTGAGGGAGAGCTTCATTTGAAGTCTCTACCCAAAATATTTGTAATAACTATATATGTTTTGTCATCATCAAAAAGGGGGAGATTGTTGGCCCAAAGGCCATTAGCCCAATATCCCGTTGAATATTTTGATGATAACAAACCATATTTAGTTATGTATTTAACAATTTTGTTTAAAAGAATTTCAGGTTCAAAACAAGTTGATTTGACGGCTCCACTATCAAGACTCACAAGTTTGGACGCCGCCTAAAGATTTGCATTCCTAAGCTAAGCACATTAGAAAGCTTCGGGAACAAGATTTTGAAGAAAAGATCAAGTTAAGATCAAGACAATGAAAAAGTCCAAGATTTGTATTTTTACTTTTCTTTTAGACTTTTTGTCAAAACTAGATGTTAGAAGTAGATTTATGGGATTGTCACTCACACACACTTTAGTTTGATTTATGTCTTCAAAAACAATTTTTATTTCCAACTTAGTTTTAGAGTTAACATGTTTTGGAAATTTGATTTTAGAAACTTTAAGTTTTGGGAAAACCGATTTTTGGAAAAACAAGTTTTTATCAAAGAGAACCTTTATCAAAATGTTTTAACATGTTAGAGTAGTGACTTATGATCATACTCCTATTTTTATAAGGTCCAAAACCTCAACCCAAAAGACCAAACCCAAAACCCAAGTTTCTGGTTTCTGCAGAGTCTGATTTTTCAGATCTGACAGAAGCTGGTCGACCGTCCGGGTCGACCGACGTGCACGCTGTGCATGTGTGCACGTCGGCCGACCGCTCGGGTCGACCGGGCACGTTGCAGTGCTCTCTGTTTGTTTGGGTCGACCGGGCCGGTCGACCGATGTCCCCCAACGGTCAAAAATATGACCGTTGACGGTCGACCGACCCGGTCGACCGCCAGCTGTCAGAAAGTCTGACAGACTCCCAACAGCTCTATTTTTCTGACAAATTTTGTTGGGAACTCACCCCAACGAATCTCTCCAGCCTTTTTTCCCTGTTTCTCATCCCCTATATATAGGAGGTCATTTCAACTTGATGAGATAACAATTTTGACAAGATTTGACAAGAGACTTTCATAAGTTTTTCAAGCCTTTCATTTGAGAAAAGATTTTCAAAGCCAAAATTTCCATACACCCTTTTGAAGCCTTTACCTCTACTTCACTCTAGATATTTGCACTACACAATCCCAAATTCTACATCTACATATTAGTTATAGGATTGTGCTAAGTGAGCGATTTTCGATCAAGTGTGATCATTTTCTTCTTGTGTGAAGTTGTAGAGGCATCGACCTCAAGGCGAGCTAGTGTGCTCCGGGTGGTGTTGCGGCATCACGAGAGATAGGACAAGTGTGTCCTTGTATTGGCGATCCGGTGGGATCAACAATAGTGGAAATCCTTCAAGTGTGAAGGCGGGGACGTAGAGCGTGGCTCGAACCTCGGAAACATATACTCGTGTTTGCGTTTGCTCGAATTTTCTCTAAACTCAAACTCCTTTATTTCTTGCACTACTTATTGTGTTTATTATTGTTAGTCTTTTAAATTTGAGCAATTTGTTAAGTAGAAATTTAATTCCGCATTATTGCCTTAATTCATATAGCCATCACCTATTCACCCCCCCTCTAGGTGATTTCAAAAAAGATGCTAGAAGGATTGAGCTATTAACAGTTTAAGAAGACTTACATCAAGTATAATATATTATAATTGGGATTGAGATACTTGTAATAATGTAAATTGCGTACTAGTAGTTTGGTTAATAACTTATGCTAGTAATTGTGATAAATGGGGTTATTTACCAATAATGCTTAATTGTTGCACATGTTGCTCTTGATTGAGAGGTTTGTGAGGACCTCTAACTGAATTCTAGAACGATTGAAAGGATCTAAGCACTGGAATGAAGAGTGACACTAAATTATAATTGAATTTGCGAATTGGTGTAATTCAAATAGTTTCCAACCAAATCGAGAAATTGGGATATTAGGAATACTTAATATGGATTTTGGAATATTAGAAGTAATAAAATATTTAATAGCCTTTCATGATACTTTATATCGCTCAGAACTTTCTATGGAACTATCATCTTTATATGTAGAAGATAGACTTGGAACATTCCATGACATATTAGACTTATGTCCTTTATGTGGCATAGCCTGCATTGACTCCTTACTTATCTTTAGTGACAATCTGGATGATCCTAACAATGCCATAAAATAGACAAATGAAAAAGGTTAAGTCAAAAATTTAAATTCCTCAATATAGGTAGCATGGCCTATATATATCCATTATTTCCCCAATATTCCTTTAAAGGATTGAAGCTCATGGTCGATGTCTATTCATTATTTTCTTGAGAACTCCTTCGAAAGCTCTGTTTAGATGCTCAATGGTTTGTCTTTAGAGCTTCATTTTTAGAACACTTTTCTCCATCTTGATTTTGAGCAACAGCTGTAGTAAATAAAAATAAGAAAAGAAAACCTTTGGTCCTATTGAAGCGGTATTAGTATAACACTTTTCCCTTCAGTCCTTGAGTCTTATCATATTAAAATATAACAGTTTTGCATCCTCTACTTTAGGTAGTGGTAATTATCTGGTGACTGGTTATATTTCCATGAATAGTGCGCCTATCCATCTACTTGCATTTGATATTATGTATCGCGTCTATCAGTTAAGGTGCTTTCCCTCCTTGGGTCTAGAGTGCCTTATTTCAAATCTTATTACCTATTTTTCTCGTGTGACTTTTTCGTGGCAAGGAGAAAACTTGAAAGTTTCCTTTTGGAGGCATGAAATTAAATTTACTTAAGTGCACATACATCCAGCATATGATGGATACTGTAAAGTGAGTCCCATGAACTAATTCTAATATGTAAGGTAACAATGCTTGTATGACACTTGAACGGTATATGGAACCATGATGGATTTAGAAAGAACTAGACTTCGATTGGAGGAGCCAACTAATGTGTAGAATAATTGTGTAGTTAAATCACTGTTGTAACCATAATATAACAAGTAAAGTATGATAACAATTCTGTAAGAACGATAAATCATAAATTAATGCGTTAGTTGATAATCATAAGACGTTTAGTACTATTAGTTATTGAATGAAGTATCAATAAGTAGTGCGACACTGATCCGACTAATATATATATATATAAATATATATATATATATATATATATATATATATATATATATAAATATATATATATATATATATATGAGACACACAAAAGAAATGGGTTAGGTAATGGTTTATGTCATTAAGAAGTATGTGTGGGGGTGGATGTACAGTACTTATACATACACATCTGTGGTATATCATATAACCATATATCGTTGATAACCTGTTAAGATTGTTTATTTATTGTTATGCAAGAGGACTAGTGGACTGTTATTAACTTCAAAACATGTTAAGATCCTGAACCCGGATAAGTAGTATAGTCAAATCCATTCACCAAATATATAATATGTGAATGAAGAATCATAACTAGTTAAAAAATTAATCTTAAAACCAAATAACAGGTATCGAGAATGTAACTGATGCGTCGTTGAATGAATGAGAAATGTAAATGTTTGTTTGTTTGAATGCGTGCATGTACTTGTTATTTACACGAACTTGATCATGTGTGACACATTAATCACATGATTGGTGATTGGAAAAAGTATATCATAATATAACTGACACTGTGTATGTTACCTTAATAGTTGATGTGTATGTAATATTATATGTTGTTAAACGAAGGAAGGGGCCAGTAGGAGCTTGTAGGTGTGAAGACGGGGTATGACATTGTATGTTGTTAAATGAAGGAAGGGGCCAGCGGGAGCTGGTAGTGTGAAGACGGGGTATGACATTGTATGTTGTTAAACGAAGGAATGGGTCAACGGGAGTTGGTAGGTGTGAAGACAACATATGATATTGTATGTTGTTATATGAAGGAAGGGGCCAGCAGGAGCTGGTGGGTGCGAAGACAGGGTGCGAGATGGATCGTATGTCATAAAGTAAAGATATGCTTATTCAAAATGAATAATGTTGTATGCTTGTCCTTGATGTAGGACTGTGAAACTTTGCTTCATTATAAGAAATAATGAAATATTATATGATATGTGAAAGTGTACGGGTTAATCCATGCAGTACTTGAAGTGTGATACAATATACAATATATAAGTATGTTTGGTGATATAAATATATTATCTGGATTAACTTATTGTGATTAGTGTACCTTCGTGTATAGGGTATGGAATATGTACTCGTGAGATGAATTCGATAATAAACTAAGTCACTAAATAAAGTATTCAATACAACTCATAGACCCTGCAAATTACAGTGCAGAGATTTAAGTTACAGAGTCACTGACCGAAGGAGTCAGGTCATTTTGCAAACCATAGAGATAGTTGGGTTGACTGTTTACCTTGAATAATTATTTCTTTTCCTTAACTATATTTGCCTTGACATTTAAAGTAAAATATGCTTCCTTTTATTCTGACATGTATACATTCTCTTGATTTTTTTTCTCTCCTCACTGAGCTGTTGAGCTCACCCCTCCATAGATTATTATGTTTCAGGTTATGGTAAGGCGAATGCTCAATTCAAGATTTCAAGCGCTTCGTTAGAAATTTTGTTATATAGAGAAGTTTAGGAGTTATAATTTTGTATATTTGTACAGCTTCATGTTGTATATGTTTATCATCTTATTGATGTTATTTCTAGCATGAGTTAGATGACTATGATCTTGACGAGTTAGATTTATTAATAAAATTGGTATTATGTTGTGAAAGCAGAAGGGGTACCCTCAAGCCTATATATTATGATTGTTGAGTTGTTATATATGAATAAGTAGGCGAAGTCAAGCCAAAATTATTATTTGGAGAATAAGTAAGCGGTTATGAGCCGAAATATTATCATAATTGCATGGGTGATTGTTGAGTTTAATTTTCATATGTGGATTGATATTAAGGAGGCAGATGTTGGCTGAAATTATTGTGACTTGAAATGCATATTTGGACAGCTCAGTATTTACAATGGAGGTTGCCAAAATTTTCAAGAATATTGGAGATGATTATGATAACCTGTTGATTAATGTAGATGTTTATGTTAATTGAGATTCATGAGAAACAGGGACCGTTATAGTAGAGCTTGACCTCTCTTCCTTATGTGGTACACGTGTGTAGGGGGAGCTTAACATCTCCGTCTATACATTATACATTATGCTTATGTGGGTTAGGGTCTAGTCATCCCTTCTCCATGTAATGCATGTATGCAGGGGGAGCTAACTTAACGTCTCTCCTCTTCATGAATGTATATCGCATATACATCTTTATTGTTTGATTGTCTTCACTCCTTTATTGATAAATTGATAAAAAAGGGGAGAAAAATTTAGTGAGTTTATATATGTATGCTTAATATTTGTATTTATGCATATATATTTTGTTTAGTTTATAAGCCTTCATTGAATATCTTTATGTTTATTTGTTATGCATAAGTTAAGGGGGAGTTTCAATGAAGCTTATATTTAAGCTATGCATATATAACTCCATGAGTTTTGTCATCATTAAAAAAGGAGAGATTCTTAGCCCAAAGGTCCATCACTCAAGTTTTGATGATGATTAACTCATGTAGTTATAGTATTAAGATCTTACGTTCATTTAGTTTCAGTTCTACCAAGATCTTGTAAATACACCTAGAGGGGGTTAATAGGTGTACAAGCTAATCTAATGCAAATAATGTGGAATTAAAAACTATTTATGCAAACTAAGACTATTAAGCTAAACGCACAAAGTATAACACAAGAGTGTAGCCGAATTTTCGGTGAAGGGCTCTAGATTATCTCCTCAAGATTCCTCTAGATTAAAAGTTGAGGTGCCAATATGGCTCTCTTGGTTGAATAAAAGTGTGAGCAAATATTCCCAAGCATATATTCAATTGAGCACAAATATATCAAGCATATAAAAGATAAACAATATAAGCATGCAAGATATATAAGCACAAGTGAGAGAGAGAGAGAGAGCAATCGCAAACACGGGAGCATTGTTTCGAGGTTCGAGCATACTTGCTCTACGTCCCCTCCTTCAACACTATGAAAGATTTCCACTAGAATCGATCCCGCAAGATCACTCAGTGCCGCAACACCTATATTGAGTTCACACTAGAACTCTTGGACTCACTAGTCCCTCTCTTGTCCCTGCAAGAACAACACACGCAAGCACACTAGCTTGCCGAGACCGCGCCTCTACACCGAGCTCCTACAAGAACTCGTTACAACACGAGCCCGCAAGTTCGCCTCCTCAAATATAAGAAAAACACTTAGTGATCTCTACACTTTGATCACCTAAAAATACTCTGACAATAAAGATCCCTAGAGAATTGATATAGCAATGGAAAGCTCAACTTCGTGTGAGAAAAACAAGATAGAGTTGTGGTGAAAAACTCAAGAAATCTCTTTTGAAAACACTCTTGAAAACTCTCCTTTGGATATGAAAATATTAGCTATAAAACGAGTAGAGAAAAACTATAAGAGAGACGGGAAAAATTGTCTTTAAAACCCTTTTCAAACTTATATAAAACTGGCCAAGGGAACCCCATTTTATAGGGGATCAAAAAACTAGCCGTTGGGGTCAAGCCTGCAGCCAGGATGACCTGTCGGTCGACCAGCCAACGGTCATATTTCTGACCGTTAGGGCCTGCCGGTCGACCGCCTGGTCGACTGTGCCCGGGTCATGACCTGTCGGTCAACCGGCCGGTCGACCGAGGCAAGATCTAGAGAGCAAAGCTCTCTGGACGGTCGACCGCTCGGTCGATCGGGGCTAGATCGGTTGACCGCCTGGTCGATCAGCCCTCAAGCCAAAGGCCCGTGCACGTATCTATGCACATCAGTAGACCGCCCAGTCGACTGACTTCTGGCTCGTTCGACCGCCAGAAGGCCAGGTCTAAAATTTTCAGGATTAAATCTTGGTCTAATAAATTCTTATAAATTCTCATAAAATCACAAAAAATCCACAAAAATAAGTTCATAGAAATACTTTGAAGTATAAATATGTGTGATCAAAATTCAACACATATTATAAACTTTTTGAACCATTTTTGTGATATAGAAATTTTACCTTAAACAAAAATTCGTATTTTTCAAATTAATCTTCAATTTGAAAAATAATTTTTTCAAAACTTCTTCAAATGCAAAAACAAGATATTTTAAACACTTTTGAAGCTTAGTGTGTATGGATATGATCCAATACACATATAAGATGAAATATCTATGTTTTTGACAGTAAGTTCTAAGATAAGTTTTGATAAATACAAAACTCAAAACACATAATATAGAAGTATCAAATAAGTTTTTCTAAATATTTGAATCAACAATGTGCATGGATGAAATTCAAAACACATATAAATCATATAAACCTCTTTTGATGAGATCTAATCATAAAATATAAGGATGTATACTTTGAAGCTCAAAATCAAAACGATATTTTCTAAAACTGAATCTATTTTATGAAACACATATAAATTTTTTTTGTGTGTGTATATGAGCTTGAGCAATCCACAACTAATCTATCCTTTATATTTTATCTAAGATACAAAATCTTAACACTTACAAACATGACACAAGTCTAGAAAACCTTCTCTTGAAAATCTTTTTTGAAAATCTTCTTCTTCATCTTGACTTGGTCCAAATCTTGATCCATGAGCTAGACTCCTCTTGAGTATTTGATACGATCTTAATGCTCGAGCTATTGAGCTCTTAAATCAACACGTGCTAGTTTCAAAACTTGACTTCGAATCTTTTGTTGAAGCTAAACACCAACTAAGATCTTGATAGTAAAGCTGAAACTATATAAATATAAGATTATTAGTACTATAACTACATGAGTTAATCATCATCAAAACTAGAGTGATGGGTCATTGGGCCAACAATCTCCTCCTTTTTGATGATGACAAAACTCATGGAGTTATATATGTATGGATTAAAGATAAGCTTCATAGAAGTTCCCCCTTAACTCATGCATAGCAATAAACAAATAAATATTCAATGAAATGCATAAAGTAAACACAAACATATATGCATAAATACCAAATATTAAGCATGCATATATAAACTCTCAAAATTCTTCTCCCCCTTTTGTCAATTCATCAACAAAGGGTGAGGACAATCAAACAATAAAGATGTATATGCGAAATATATTCATGAAGAGGAGAGACGTAAAGTTACTTCCCCCTGCATACATGCATTACATGGAGAAGGGATGACTAGATCCTAACCCACATAAAGCATAATATATAATGTATAAGCGGAGATGTTAAGCTCCCCTACACACGTGTATCATGTAAAGAAGATAGGTCAAGCTCCTCAATGTGAGATACACTCAACATGAATTTATATATAGAGAAGATGTTAAGCTTCCCTTGCATATAGGCAATATATATCAACAAATTTTGAAATAACTTTTAAAATAAATTTTGAACTTTCTTGAGTCAACAAAACAAATTTTTGATACTAATGGAATCAAATAGTAGTTGACAAATGTTGGTACCACTTGAAAAAAATGTTTTAAGATACCAATAGTAAATTTTGATACCAATTGAAGGTGACACATGAAGTACATTTTGATACCAAATAAATACCAATTGAAATCAATGAATAAACTTGTAAAGATACCAATTAACATATGGAATAAAATCAAGCTTAACATAATATAATTTGTGCTTTAAAAATGTAAAGATATTATAAAACAAGCATAATCAAATCATATGTATGTATGTATGAAATTGAAAATACCAATTGAAATTGACCTAATTGAAATTTGAAGCATACATATATAAGAAACAATTATGAGTATACAAAGATGAAATAACATGAAGATCATGTGTATAACTCATGCCTACCACTCTATTTATGCTCAAGTTTAAAAGATATTTAATAAGGGTATACAAGGCATGGTCGCCCATCCAACCGCCCTTTGATGGTAGGGTTTTCAAAAATAATGATTTTGAAAATAATTTAACATGTTTGAAACTCTACCAATTTAAGAATCAAGAAACTAGTTTAAAATAATATTTGAAAAACTAGTTAAAGATACTTCAAGACATGAAACCAAATCATATATCCCATGAAAATATGACACTCAAATAGCAATAAAGCACATATAGGCTCATGAAATAAAAAATCACGAGTAAACACCAAACATAGAGTGTAAAAATCATGTAATCAACAAAATCATAGAAATATGATATTGAAGCTCATATAAATTCCTTTTATCAAAAGCAAAAATTTATCAAAACTAAATACGCTTCAAGGTATATGTATGTTTTATTGAAACTAAAAGTATACATACATATCCAAACATAAATGAGTCCAAAAAATTTTTTGCATAAAAAACACGTGACTCTAGGATATACATGCATATCCAATAGTTTTAGATAAAATTAACATATACATGAAGATAAACACATTTTTATGAAAATATGTACAAAAATAGGAAAAATATGTATAAATAAAAGAATCATCAAAACTAGGTTGTACATGTACATGTAATGAGTACATATGAGCAATGAAGTACAAACATATAATAATCAAGTGTACCTCACTATTTGTACAACTATAAACATAAGTTTTAACGAAAACTTCGTCTAAACAAGTAATCAAAAACATGAAGTGTAAAATTATAAACAAACATGATACTAGGATAAATACACGTGCTTTAGAGTTAGGATATACAAATAGCTAAACTATAGTGAGAACACAAAAATAATAGTCCATATAAATATGGGTGTATCTCAAATACTACATATGTATATCACAAGTCTAATAAACATTGCATTTAAATATAATGAACATGAAAAATCACTACATGCTAAAAACATCAATTTCAAAAGCATGTAAACTAAATAAGGAGTTAGAGATAGTTACCAAAACCAATAGGGCTAATTTCTAGATCTCCAAACTATGGTGGTCCTTCCGCCAAAAATTCTTAAAGGTGATGCATCTAATGTAGTGTCCATCAAGCTCAAACGTATCCACCATCAAGGCACCAAAATCCTCACATCAAGTGAGAGCCCACACCTACATCAAATACAATAGGAATGAATTTTGATACCCATACCTTTTTAGGTCCACAGGGGTTAGCACCTTTCCTAAGCAAAACAAATTTGTTTGGAAAATTTGAATTATGTATTCTATTATAGCAAAACTTTGCAAGGTGGTCCTTACGTCCACAATGTGTACACTTGTACACTTTAGCATGCATATGAGTGATGCAGTGTGAACATGGTGTGCATATGTATGCCGTAGGGTTTGTGCATGAACATGTAGAATTTGTTTCTTGCGAAGCATGAATTTCAATTTATTATGGTTAAATGCACAATTGCTCAAATTTAAGTTTAAACAATCAATTTTCTTTTTCAAAACATGAATATCATTTTTATCAAAAGATGATGCAACATTATTAGAACGAGAGATATGGCAAGAATGAGAATCAACAATCTTTTTCTTTTTAAAAATGTTTTCTTTTCTTTTAAAACAATTTTCCTTTTCAAAGAGTTACTTTCGTTCAAAACAATCTCTTTTTCTTTTTCAATCAAAATAACTTTGTTTTTCAAAACATCATTTTATTTTGAAACAGTTTCAAATTTATTTTTAAAAGAATCATTTTCTTTTAACAAAGAAGAATTTTCCTTCTTCAACTTATCATTTTCAATTTTTAATAAATCATATTTTTCAAGAAGTTTTTGACAAAAGGAAGCAAGCTCATCATAAGGCATGTCAATATCTTCTTCTACCTCGAATTCGGAATTTACCTCAAGGGAGTTATCTCCTTAGACCATGTAGCATATGTTGGAAGCATCACTTCTATTATCTGAGTCACTTCTCATTTAGTATTGCTTCTATTCACCTAGGAAGATAAGTGTGTTTCATACTACAAAAGCCGAATCAAAGTTAGAAACCCTACATAAATAATTATCATTTAGGGTACTCTTTAATGCATGGATGGCTTTTGTATTAGCCTCTAGATATTTGCCATTTAAACAATATGAATTCTTAATAGTGGCAAAATAAACATGAATTCCTAGTGCTTTGAGGTACATTGACATCTTAACTTTTTAAGTTTGGATGTTAAGAATATCAAACATGGGAGGTGTCATGAAATTCATATGTGTGTATAAACAAATATGTGAATAGCTAAAATTAGGATCTTTAACTCAAGATTGTTAGACAATCAAGAACACCAAGCTCTGATACCGAAATACACCTAGAGGGGGGTGAATAGGTGTACAAGCTAATATAATACAAATGATACAGAATTAAAAACTATTTATCAAACTAAAGCTATTAAGCTAAACACACAAAGTATAACACAAGAGTGTAGCCGAATTCTCGGTGAAGGGCTCTAAACTATCTCCTCAAGATTCCTCTAGATTAAGAGTTGAGGTGTCACTATAGCACTCTTCGTTGAATACAAGTATGAGCAAATAATCCCAAGCATATATTCAATTGAGCACAAATATATCAAGCATATAAAGAGATAAACAATATAAGCATTCAAGATATATAAACACAAGTGAGAGAGAGAAAGCAATTGCAAACACGGGAGAATTATTTCGAGATTTGAGCACCCTTGCTCTACGTCCTCGCCTTCAACACTATGAAGGATTTCCACTAGAATCGATTTCGCAAGATTACTCGGTGCTGCAACACGTACAACGAGTTCACACTAGAACTCTTGGACTCGCTAGCTCTTTTTCCCGCAAGAACAACACACGCAAGCACACTAGCTTGCCGAGATTGCACCTCTACACCGAGATCCTACAAGAACTCGTTACAACACGAGCCTGCAAGTTTACCTTCTCAAATATAGGAAGAACACTTGGTGATCTCTACACTTTGATCACCTAAAAACACTCTCACAATAGAGATCCCTAAAGAATTAATGTAGCAATGAAAAGCTCAAGTTTGTGTGAGAAAAATAAGATAGAGTCGTGGTGAAAAACTCAAGAAATCTCTTTTGAAAACACTCTTGAAAAACTCTCCTTTTGATATGAAAATATTAGCCCTAAAACGAGTAAAGAAAAACTCTAAGAGAGATGGGAAAAACTGGTTTTGAAACCCTCTTCAAATCTTGTATAAAACAAGCCAAGGGAACCCCATTTTATAGGGGATCAAAAAACTAGCCGTTGGGGTCAAGCTTGCAGCCAGGATGACCTGTCAGTCGGCCGACCAACGGTCATATTTTTGACTGTTGGGTCCTGGCGGTCGACCGCCCGGTCGACTGTGCCCGGGTCATGACCTGTCGGTTAACCGGTCGGTCGATCGAGGCAAGATCCAGAGAGCAAAGCTCTCTGGACGGTCGACCGCTCGGTCGATCGGGGCCATATCGGTCGACCGACCCTCAAGCCAAAGGCCTGTGCACGTATCTATACAGATCGGTTGACTGCCCGGTCGACCGACTTCTGGCTTGGTCGACCGCCAGAAGGCCAGGTCTGAAATTTTCAAGATTAAATCTTGGTCTAATAAATTCTTATAAATTTCTATAAAGTCACATAAAATCTACAAAAATAAGTTCATAAAAATACTTTGAAGTATAAATATTTGTGATAAAAAATCAACACATATTACAAACTTTTTGAACCATTTTTGTGATATAGAAATTTTGCCTTAAACAAAAATCCGTATTTTTCAAAATCAATCTTCAATTTGAAAAATAAATTTTTTAAAACTTTTTGAAATACAAAAATAAGATATTTTAAACACTTTTGAAGCTTAGTGTGTTATGATCAAATACACATATAAGATGAAATATCTATGTTTTTGACATTAAGCTCTAAAATAAGTTTTGATAAATACAAAACTCAAAACACATGATATAGAAGCATCAAATAAGTTTTACTAAACATTTGAACCAACAATATGCATGGATGAAATCTAAAAAATATATAAATCATATAAACTTATTTTGATGAGATCTAATCATGAAACATAAGGATGTATACTTTGAAGCTCAAAATCAAAACGATATTTTCTAAAACTGAATCTATTTTATGAAAACACATATAAATTTTATGTGTACGTGTATATGAGCTTGAGCAATTCACAACTAATCTATCCTTTACATTTTATCTAAAATACAGAATTTTAACACTTACAAATATGACACAAGTCTAGAAAACCTTCTTTTGAAAATCTTCTTCTCTATCTTGACTTGATCCAACCCTTGATCCATAAGCTAGGCTCCTCCTGAGTACTTAATGTGATCTTGATGCGCGAGCTCTTGAATCAACATGTGCTAGCTTCAAAACTTGACTTCAAATCTTTTATTGAAGTGAAACACTTACTAAGATCTTGATAGTAAAGCTAAAACTATATAAACACAAGATCATTAGCACTATAACTATATTAGTTAATCATCATCAAAACTAGAGTGATGAGCCATTGGGCCAATAGATCTTAGTTGGTGTTTAGCTTCAACGAAAGATTCAAAGTTCAGTTTTGAAGCTAGCACGTATTGATTCAAGAGCTCGCGCATCATGATCGCATCAGGTACTCAAGAGGAGTCTAGCTTTTTGGTCAATGTTTGGACTAAGTCAAGATGGAGAAGAAGATTTTCTAGAGAAGATTTTCAAGACTTGAGTCTAGTGTTGTAAGTGTTAAGATTTTGTATTTTAGATAAATTGTAAAGGATAGATTAGTTGTGGAATCCTCAAGCTAACACAAAATTTATATAGTATTTTTATAAGAATAATTTTGATTTTAGAAAATATCATTTTGGTTTTGAGCTTCAAAGACGATATTTTACGTTTCATGAATAGAGTTCATCAAAACAAGTTTATGTGGTTTATATGTGCTTTGAATTTTATTCATATACATTAATGGTTCAAATGTTTAGAAAAACTTATTTGATGTTTCTATAACATGTGTTTAAATTTTGTATTTATTCAAACTTTGTTTAGAGCTTATTGTCAAAAACATAGATATTTCATCTCATATGTGTATTGGATCTTATCCATACACACTATGCTTCAAATGAGTTTTAAATATCTTATTTTTGTATTTGGACAAGTTTTGAAAAAAATTAGTTTTTCATTTAAAAGTTTGATTTTGAAAAATACCAGTTTTTTAAAGATTAATTTCTATATCAAAAAAATGATTCAAATAGTTTTAATATGTGTTGAATTTTGCCCACACATATTTGTTCTTAAATATATTCATGAAACTATTTTTATGAATTTTATGTGATTTTATGGGATTTTATATGATTTTATAAGATCAAGTTTTAATCCCTTTTTATCCTTGACCTGGCCTTCTGGCGATCGACCGACTGGTCGACTGAGCCAGAAGTCGGTTGATCGAGTGATCGACTGATGTGCATAGAATGTGCACACAACCTTGGCTTGAGGGCCGGTCGACCGGGCAGTCACCGACCCAGAGAATTTACTCTCTGGATCTGGCCCCGGTACGAGCGATCTACTGGCCAGAGAGCAGTGCTCTCTGGTCTTAGCCTCCGTCGACTGACCGGTCGATCGACAGGTCAAGACCTGGGTGCGATCAACCAGACAGTCGACTGGCAAACCCAACAGCCATAAATATGACCGTTGGTCGGTCGACCGACAGGTCATCTGGCCTGGGGATTTTTCCCAACGGCTAGTTTTTATAGCTCTATAAAAGGGGACTGTTTTGGCACTTTTATGCAAGATTTTGGATAAGTTGTAAAGCCATTTTTTTCATCTCTCTTAGGGTTTTTCTCCACTTGTTTTTGAGCTAAAACTTCATATCAAAAGGAGAGTTTTTAAGAGTGTTTTCAAAAAATATTTCTTGAGTTTTTCACCACAACTCTATTTTATTTTTCTCATGAACTTGAGCTTTCCATTGCTATATCAATCCTCTAGGGATCCTTATTGTGAGAGTTATTTTTGTGATCAAGAGAAGTGATCACAGGTTTTTATTCTTGTATTGTGAGGAGTTGTAGAGGTTGTGGCCTCAGTGAAGAGAGTTTTGTGGCGATCAAGTGAAGTGATCACCAAGTGTTCCAACTTGTGGTTGAAGGAGTTATAAGAGGTGCAACCTCGGCAAGCTAGTGTGCTTGCATGTGTTGTTCTTGTGGGAACAAGTGAGGTACTTGCGGGTCCAAGAGTTCTTGAGAGAGCTCGTTGTAGGTGTTACGGCACCGAGTGATCTTGCAGGATCGATTTAGTAGAAATCCTTCATAGTGTTGAAGGCGGGGACGTCGAACAAGTGTGCTCGAACCTCGAAACAATTCTCCCCTGTTTGCGATTGCTCATCTCTCTCTCACTTGTGTTTATATATCTTGCATACTTTTATTGTTTATATCTTTATATATTTGATATATTTGTGCTAAATTGATATATATGCTTGAGTTATTTGTTTGCTCACACTTGTATTGAATCAAGATAGTCATAGTGACATCTCAACTCTTAATCTAGAAGAATCTTGAGGAGATAGTTCAGAGCCCTTCACAGAGAATTCGGCTACACTCTTTGGTTATACTTTGTGTGTTTGCATAATAGTTTTGTTTGTACAATTAGTTTTAATTCCACATTAGTTTTGCATTTTATTAGTTTGTTACCTATTCACCCCCTAGGTGACTTATATTTTGCTTGGATATTCACCCCCTAGGTCATTTGAGGTATCTTTCTCAAGAGAATATACAGTTATGTAAAAGATTAGTGAGCACAAAGTGTCTCTCTTCTTAAAAAAAACACATTTTTCACTCAAGATTGAAAAGTCACCTAGAGGGGGGGTGAATAGGTGACAATGCTAATCTATGAACTAAATGCGGAATTTAATACTTAAAAAAAAACACTCAAGTGCTATCAACAAGTGATGCACACAACCAAGCCAAGCAAATATGAATGAGCAATATGAATAATAAGCAAGGCACAAAGTAAAGAGATAGAGAGAGAGAGAGTCAATAGAACAAGCGCAAACACCAAGATATGTTATCGAGGTTCGAGCACCCAGCTCTACATCCCCGCCTTCCCCATGAAGGATTCTAATCCACTAACTTGTCACAAAGACAGTTACACAATCACTGGCGTACCCACTCCACAGGAGTACCCAGTATCACAAGCACCAATACAAGTAATCTCTGAGTAGTCAAAAGACCACAAACTCTCTCTTACAAAGATCTCTTTTCTTTTGAACTTAGTGGCTAAAACAACAACCACAAAACAATCTTTTTTTTTCCACACAAAATCCTATAGAAAAGATAGTAGATTTTAGCTCAAGTGTGGAGAAAACCAAGGGATTTGAAACCAGCAACTCAAAGAAAATCTTTGGGAAATAAATAAAACCAAGATAGAGAAGTTCAATTCAAAAGCTTTTCCCAAAACGCTTTTCTTTGATTTTTCAAACCCTAATGAAAACACCAAAAAGATTGTTCAATTTGAATCCAAAAACCTATTTTTATTGCAGCAAAAACACCTGAGAGAATGAAAATTTTAGCCCAAAAATTCTTAGAGAAAAACTCTTGCAAATGGGGTATTTATAGGCAAATCCAGAAAATAGCCGTTGGCTGTAATTTTTGCCAGAATTACCCTGACGGTCGACCGCCCGGTCGACCGCCCAACGGTCAATTTTTGACCCATTGGCGCTAGCGGTCGACCGCCCGGTCGACCCAAACAAACAGAGAGCAAACTTGCTCTCAGTCGGTCGACCGGCACGGTCGACCGGCTATAGGTGTAGCCAGCGTGCACGTTTCTGTGCACGTCGGTCGACCCATACGGTCGACCGTCTACAGGTGCGGTCGACCGTACCGGTCGACCGGTCAGCCTGGCAGACACCAAAACAGGTCAGAAATCTGGAAAAATAAATATCCAATAAATTCTTATAAATTACTAAAAAATCCCCAAAAATAGTTTTGTCAAATTGCATTGATATATAAACATGTGATAAAAGTTTTGACTCAAATATCAAGCAATTAAAACTAATTTTTATGTCTTTTCATTTTTACCAAAAGCCAAAAACTGTATTTTCTAAAACTTGGATTTTGAATAGAAAATACGTTTTGTCCAAAACTCTTCCAAGTACAAAAACTGTCACGCCCCGCTTCCCAAAATACGCGGAAACGGAGTCGCGACGAGAGTCGGCGACGTATATACGCAAGGAAAATATCTCACGTATGTACGCTAAGCCTAAATTAACCTGAACAAGATATAAATCAGAACTATAATAATCATCGATCACTGCAATAATACATATAAGACTACATAGGATCTGAAATGAATGAGGAATAGAATAACAGGCTAAATGTGATGTACAAGAATTAAGGAATAATAGCAGGAAAAAGAAAATGCAAGAGTACCAGAATCAAAGGGAGAGTGGGTCCAGCTCCTCGCAAAGCGTACAGTCTCAACGAACACCTGCACAATAGAAACAATCGTCCAATATCTGGACGTGCAAATCCAGGGTCGTCAGAACGCGACCATGGTGAGTGTGTGTGTAAAGGGGAAAGAGCTCGTGCATGAGAAACAGTGCATACATAATAATAACAGATAACTGAAAGCACAAAATAATATGATAAACACCGAATAACAACATGTATGTAGAACAAGGCAGCTAACATAACTGTAAATAACAACTGACGTTATGGTGTGTAACCTAGCATGTCACTAGTTGTTATATAATCCGGTCATGGTTATAGTTATATGTCTATCACAGCGATATAAATGTACAGTCAGGTGATATAGTCAGTCACAATACATTAACAGTTCATTATCATTTATTATGTCAGCGAACACCAATTGCCACTTGTAATAGACGCATCCCATACTACGCCTACTACACGTGTCAATCAGGGTTCTAAGTTATTGAAATTAGTGGAAGAGACTTTGTCCATACTTTAGGTGGGTTCCGTACATACCCGGAACCACGGCCCAATCACCTGGCGCTGAACCAGGTCCTACCGCTAGGTAGTCAATAACAATAACAATAACAATGTGTCAATACAATGACAACAATGAACAATACGGGATGTCAGTCATCCCCCGGAACCCTGCAGTGGAACCTATCTCGGCTGCGCAACCTGTATCCTAGGTCCACCCAAAATACAGACGCTGTCTCCTCCATCAATTTCCCCAATCCCAGTGTAAGTTGTCCATTTACATTATTATTTATAACAATCAATATCCATGTCATTTCGATTACTGGGACGATACAGTAACAGTAACAATATCAATGTAACAATAACAATGTGAACAATATTACCGTGTAAACGGTAGAACAATATAACAATGAAAGTGTTACGGTCCAACAATATTTTTCCAGTAACTTTCAATAACATGAATTTATACAATAACAGTAGATAATACTCAATAGCTGTCTCATCTAGAACTGATGGATATCTCATATGCTTGTACTGCATATAACAATAGCCGATATACATCTCTACCAACTCATATAAGCTCTGAAGTACCAGATCATTGACATCGAATAGATCACCATCATAATAACCCGATCTCTATCAACTACAGTAATCCAGTCTCTAACATCATAACAAGTCCACATCAATATCTGAATGAATCATCACTTAAGTTGTTATCAATGAGAGAATATCAAGTCAAGAGGTCCTCTACATAAAATATATCAACTGTCCTCTATAACTCAAGTCCAGTCCAAATCTCAGTCCAACTCTGAAATAGTCCATATATCATCCAATCATCAAGATCTCTAATCCTTTGATAAAGTAAGATCATATCTAACATGTCCTCAAATAGCTGCAACATAGAATGGCTACTACTGATATTTTACATCAACGACATATCATCTGATAGTTCTCATATATTCAACTATAGATCCAAGTCATCACAACCAATTCATAATCCCAATAGTTCTATAATCATCTAGTTCTATTACTCGTCTAGTAGTCTGATATAATAATTGTTGTTCCATCATATCACAATATCCAGTACTAATCGTCTCACTTTAACAGACAACTCTGATCCATAAGACTCCACAATACCCTCTTCTATTAAGATCAATCATGATATCCCAACACACGGTACCACAACATATCATATACATGCATCTAAGTTCCATCATGATATCTTGGTACTAGGTACCATAACATGTACATGCATCTAAATTCTATTGATCAAGTCATTCCATCCAATATCCCTCTCCCAAAGTCATGAACACCATCTATACTCATTACACAACTCATGGGTGAAGTCTACCATCCATCAAGGAACCAAACACAACTAACAGACTCACATTAGTCGACTATAGAGGTAGTCCAAGTCGACTAGGGACAAGGCAAGTCGACTAGCCTTCTGCCAGAACAGAAGACAGAGGCACTACAACACCTAATCTCCCACACAATACAATTATGTGTGATGGAACTAGGATATGAATTATATGATTATAGAACTATTGGGATTATGAATTGGTTGTGATGACTTGGATCTATAGTTGAATATATGAGAACTATCAGATGATATGTCGTTGATGTAAAATATCAGTAGTAGCCATTCTATGTTGCAGCTATTTGAGGACATGTTAGATATGATCTTACTTTATCAAAGGATTAGAGATCTTGATGATTGGATGATATATGGACTATTTCAGAGTTGGACTGAGATTTGGACTGGACTTGAGTTATAGAGGACAGTTGATATATTTTATGTAGAGGACCTCTTGACTTGATATTCTCTCATTGATAACAACTTAAGTGATGATTCATTCAGATATTGATGTGGACTTGTTATGATGTTAGAGACTGGATTACTGTAGTTGATAGAGATCGGGTTATTATGATGGTGATCTATTCGATGTCAATGATCTGGTACTTCAGAGCTTATATGAGTTGGTAGAGATGTATATCGGCTATTGTTATATGCAGTACAGGCATATGAGATATCCATCAGTTCTAGATGAGATAGCTATTGAGTATTATCTACTGTTATTGTATAAATTCATGTTATTGAAAGTTACTGGAAAAATATTGTTGGACCGTAACACTTTCATTGTTATATTGTTCTACCGTTTACACGGTAATATTGTTCACATTGTTATTGTTACATTGATATTGTTACTGTTACTGTATCGTCCCAGTAATCGAAATGACATGGATATTGATTGTTATAAATAATAATGTAAATGGACAACTTACACTGGGATTGGGGAAATTGATGGAGGAGACAGCGTCTGTATTTTGGGTGGACCTAGGATACAGGTTGCGCAGCCGAGATACGGTTCCACTGCAGGGTTCCGGGGGATGACTGACATCCCGTATTGTTCATTGTTGTCATTGTATTGACACATTGTTATTGTTATTGTTATTGACTACCTAGCGGTAGGACCTGGTTCAGCGCCAGGTGATTTGGCCGTGGTTCCGGGTATGTACGGAACCCACCTAAAATATGGACAAAGTCTCTTCCACTAATTTCAATAACTTAGGACCCTAATTGACACGTGTAGTAGGCGTAGTATGGGATGCGTCTATTACAAGTGGCAATTGGTGTTCGCTGACATAATAAATGATAATGAACTGTTAATGTATTGTGACTGACTATATCACCTGATTGTACATTTATATCGCTGTGATAGACATATAATTATAACCATGACCGGATTATATAACAACTAGTGACATGCTAGGTTACACACCATAACGTCAGTTGTTATTTACAGTTATGTTAGCTGCCTTGTTCTACATACATGTTGTTATTCGGTGTTTATCATATTATTTTGTACTTTCAGTTATTTGTTATTATTATGTATGCACTGTTTCTCATGCACGAGCTCTTTCCCCTTTACACACACACTCACCATGGTCGCGTTCTGACGACCCTGGATTTGCACGTTCAGATATTGGACGATTGTTTCTATTGTGTAAGTGTTCGATGAGACGGTTCGCCTGGCGAGGAGCTTGGGTCCTCCCTCTTTGATTCTGGTATACTTGCATTTTTATTCTTGTTATTACTCTTGCATCTTATATATCACCTTTGACTTCTGTTCAGCTGCCATTTTCTTCCTATTATTCATTGCTATCATGTGTAGTCTTATATGTATTATTACAGTGGTCCTTGATTATTATAGTCCTGATTATAGCTTGTTCAGGTTACATCTTAGGCTTAGCGTATATACGTGGGGTATTATCCTCGCGTATATACGTCGCCATAACGACTCCGTATCTTTAGGATCGGGGCGTTACAAAAACATGATATTAAACAACATTGAAGCATGATGCATATGGATAGAAATCCAATATACATGAAACAAATATATATCATAGTTTTTGTCGTTAATTCCAAAATATGTTTTGTCAAAAAAAAATACCAAAACATATAACTCATGAATAAGGGAGTCAAAACTAAGTTTGTCTAGGAAATTAAAGCATGCATGTATATAGAACAAATCATATATACATTAAACCATGTAAACTTGTTTTGATCTATCTATTCATGAAAACCAAGATCGGTTAAACCTAAAACCGAAAAATCGAAAACCAATATTCAAAACATGAAACGTGTGTGTTGTGAACTTGAGCTTATCATACTATTCTAATCTTTACAATTAGGATCTAAACCCAAAACTAAACTATGGTACCGATGTCTTCTTGTAGAGCGCAATCTCCAAGCCGACTCGATCCAAAACTCTTTGATCTACCGAGCAAGTGCTATATATGATCTTTGACGCTTGGGCTCTTGAATCAACATGTGGGTAGCTTCCAAATCATCTTGTTGAAGCTAATCACCTACTAATAACTTGATTAAAGATCTGAAACTAAAATCACAAGATTATTAGTACACATAACTACATGAGTTAATCATCATCAAAACTAGAGTGGAAGGCCTTTGGGCCAACAATCTCCCCCTTTTTGATGATGACAAAACTCTTGGAGTTATATATGCATGGATTAACGTAAAGCTTCAAAGAAGCTTCCCTCTTAACTCATGCATAACAATAAAACATATAAGATATGCAATGAATGTTCTTAAACACATATAAACATGTTCTGGATACCAATTAAAATAAAACACAAACAATGAGACATGCTCTTGATACCAATAAAACAATAATATTGAAACTAACATATTATTAGTAATGAAAACCAACTAAAACATATGCATAAATCAACCATGCATATAAACTACAAATTCTTCTCCCCCTTTTTGTCAATCATCAACAAAGGGGTAAAAACAAACATAATGAAAACAAATACTTCTCCCCCTAAATCTTCAAAACAAAGAAGCAATAAATTATTCTAAGGGGTAAAACCAAAGTCAATATGATATCAATTGAAAATAATAAACTTTGAGAAATGCCAAATTCTATTTGAAATAAAACAAGGCATTGAAACAAAATAACATTTTATATCAAAATGAAAACAAGTAATGTAAACTTGATACCAATAGAGAATAAAAAATTGATACCAAATTTAAGGAAACAAATAGCATCTTGATACCAAAAGAAGATATTTTTCATTATAAGCATATGATACCAATTACTTTAATATCATAAAGTTAGGGAGTGGGAAACAAAAACAATGGTAAACCAAATACCAATTGAAATATAAAATACGAGTTTTCTCCCCCTTTATGAAATACCAAAAGAAAATATGCATAGGCTTGAAATAAGATACCAATTGAAAAACTCAAGCTTAACATAACCAAAATTTGTGCTTCAAGATATAGGGATATAATAAGCACAAATAAATCATCTATATATGTATGTAAGAAATAGATACCAATTGAAATTGATACTATATGAAGTGTAAGCATACATATATAAAACAAAACATATATGAGTATACAAAAGATGTCAAGATTGATACCAATTGAAAGAATTCAATGACACCAATTGAAACAACAATAAGATCAAGTGTATGACTCATATCAACTACCACCCATTTCATGATCAAGTTTAAAATGATTTTCATTATAAAGCATACATGAGCATGATCTCCCATCCAACCGCCCATTGAAGGTAGGGGTTTTCAAAAATAGATTTGGAATTAAAGTTAGTTTGAAAAACTCTACCAAAGTGAAGAATAACACAACTAGTCATATGAATCAACTAGTACGAAATCCTTCAAGATAAAATACAAAGATTTTTCATGAAACATGAAAATCACATGATCACTTAAACACTCAAAATCCATATGGCACAAATTGTACTCATGAAAACTAAATCACGAGAAAACATTAAATAGGGTGAGTGTACAAGTGTTGTGTGAAACATATCATCATGAAAATGGACAATCAAGCTCGATTGAAATTCCTTTAAAATATGAACACATAAAAAAACGAAATCTTCATTACTAAAGGAAATTTCCTCAATGACACGAAAATCATCATAACAGATCAAACTCCAAGGCATATGTATGTTTTGACAAAACAAAAGTATACATACATATCCCTAAACACAATTGAGTCCAAAATATAGATTTGCATGAAAAGCAAATGACTCAAAGGGCATACATGTATATCTTAAGGTTTGGCAAAATAGACATATACATGAAGTGAAAACACCTAATCATAGAAAACACATCAAAAATAGGAATACATGTTTGAATGCATGAATCATCAAAACTAGACTATACTAGAACATCTAATGGGTACAAATAGGCATCCAAGCACAAACATATATAAAGGTTTATTTGTGGCCCATTCTATGTACAAGTATAAATCCTAGTTTTAATGAAAACTAACATCTAAGCATATATCCAAATCATTAAGCATAAAACGAGTCATAAATCAACAATATTCTAAAAATGATCATTATGTAAATCCACATGCTATAAGAATCATAATATCAAAACAATTGTGAAAACACAAATTATGGATTCATCTAAACAATGGAGATATCAAATTGCAATACATGCATAGCAATAAACACACTATGAAAAAGTCATACAATCATGAACATCAAATGATCATTATGCATATGCATGTGCACTAGATCTAGAGCATACATGTTAGTTTAAATAAGGTGAGACACTAAATATAGATCCATATGAAGCATGGGTGCTCAAGTAGCTAAACATGTACAACCTTAATCTAATGAACATGGCACAAAGCATAATGATCAACAAACCCCAACATGTTATAAAAGATGAACCTAGAAAGCATGTAAACACTAAATGGAGAAAGGGATTGTTACCAAAACCGAAGAGGCAACTTTCCATGTCTCCAAAACCCGGTGGTCTTCCCACCTAATCTCCTTGAAGTGAAGCATCCAAATGGTTCTCCTTTTAGCTTAGAATGCATCCACCTCAAGGCACCAACACTCTCACGTTATGCGAGAGCCTCCACCTACATCAAACATCAAAGAGGTGGATCTTGGTACCCATTTTCTTGTGGGTCCACGGGGGTTAGTATCTCTCCTAACCCAAACAAGATTAGTTGCTAAATTTTCAATATGTAATCTATCATAGCAAAATCTAGCAAGGTGGCCTTTTCGACCACAATGTGTACAAGTGTACACATGAGCATACATGTTATGATTGTGTCCGTGATGAGCATGTGTATGCCGTGATGGGTGTGCATGCATAGTTGGAGCTTGTTTCTTGCGAACCAAGGATTCCAAACGAGTGTGATTTAAAGCACAGTGGCTCAAAGTGGAGCCCAAACAATCAACACTTTTCTTCAAATTATTTATATCATTTTCAATGCTAGAAGATAAAGTGGAGCATGCAATGGAAGTGCTAGAAGTAGAAGCTATGCTAGCATGGCAAACATGAATATCAATATCATTTTGCAAAGATTTATTTTTAATCAAAACCAAATCTAATTCTTTTGTTATGAAATCAATTTCATTTTTCAAAACAAGGTTATCTTTTAAAACAAGATCCAATTTAGAAGATAAAACCTTATTGTTTTTCATAACATCATCACAATCATTTTTGCCTTTTAAAACTTCAATTTCATTTAGGGCAAGGTCTAGTTGAGATCTTAGTGAGTCACGTTCACTAGCAATCTCTCCCTTCTCTTGCAAAACAGTTTCAAAAGTAGAGCATAAATCTTTCAATTCTTCTTTTACATCAAGGTGTTTCTTTTTCAAAAGTTCATGTTTTTCTAAAAGTTTTTCAAGCTTAGAGACAAGTTCAACATTTAAGGTTTGAACCTCACCACATCCATAGCAATAAGAATTAGAGCTATCATCTATTTGAGAGTCCGATTGTACCTCATGGGAGTCATTCCCATGGACCATAAAGCAAGGTTCTTCGGATATGTCTCTCCTAGATCTCCTTATCTTGTTGATAATCTTTGGAAGCTCGGGAGATGACAACATGCTCCAAACTGCAAAAGCTGAATCATATCGATCAAAAACATGTAGAAGATTTTCATTGAGAGATGCTCTAAGTGCCCTAAGTGCTAATGCATTGGCCTTTTTATGCTTGCTACTATTTGGGAAGGATTCTTGTGTAGAGGCTTGATAAGCTAGATGTCCTAGGCTTTTTAAATGACTACTCATCTTGGCTATCCAAATATCATGTCTAGCAAAATTAAACATAGGAGGGCTATCCATGAGTGCAAACTAATATGTGTGCAAATGACAATGCAAATGAAGATTAACAAACCAAGATCTCACTCCTAGGTGGTTAAACCTAAATATCAGGAGCGCTAGCTCTGATACCAATTGAAAAGTCACCTAGAGGGGGGGTAAATAGGTGACAATGCTAATCTATGAACTAAATGCGGAATTTAATACTTAAAAAAAAACACTCAAGTGCTATCAACAAGTGATGCACACAACCAAGCCAAGCAAATATGAATGAGCAATATGAATAATAAGCAAGGCACAAAGTAAAGAGATAGAGAGAGAGAGAGTCAATAGAACAAGCGCAAACACCAAGATATGTTATCGAGGTTCGAGCACCCAGCTCTGCATCCTCGCCTTCCCCATGAAGGATTCTAATCCACTAACTTGTCACAAAGACAGTTACACAATCACTGGCGTACCCACTCCATAGGAGTACCCAGTATCACAAGCACCAATACAAGTAATCTCTGAGTAGTCAAAAGACCACAAACTCTCTCTTACAAAGATCTCTTTTCTTTTGAACTTAGTGGCTAAAACAACAACCACAAAACAATCTTTTTTTTTCCCACACAAAATCCTATAGAAAAGATAGTAGATTTTAGCTCAAGTGTGGAGAAAACCAAGGGATTTGAAACCAGCAACTCAAAGAAAATCTTTGGGAAATAAATAAAACCAAGATAGAGAAGTTCAATTCAAAAGCTTTTCCCAAAACCCTTTTCTTTGATTTTTCAAACCCTAATGAAAACACCAAAAAGATTGTTCAATTTGAATCCAAAAACCTATTTTTATTGCAGCAAAAACACCTGAGAGAATGAAAATTTTAGTCCAAAAATTCTTAGAGAAAAACTCTTGCAAATGGGGTATTTATAGGCAAATCCAGAAAATAGCCGTTGGCTGTAATTTTTGCCAGAATTACCCTGACGGTCGACCGCCGGTCGACCGCCCAACGGTCAATTTTTGACCCGTTGGCGCTAGCGGTCGACCGCCCGGTCGACCCAAACAAACAGAGAGCAAACTTGCTCTCAGTCGGTCGACCGGCACGGTCGACCGGCTATAGGTGTAGCCAGCGTGCACGTTTCTGTGCACGTCGGTCGACCCATACGGTCGACCGTCTACAGGTGCGGTCGACTGGTCAGCCTGGCAGACACCAAAACAGGTCAGAAATCTGGGGAAATAAATATCCAATAAATTCTTATAAATTACTAAAAAATCCCCAAAAATAGTTTTGTCAAATTGCATTGATATATAAACATGTGATAAAAGTTTTGACTCAAATATCAAGCAATTAAAACTAATTTTTATGTCTTTTCATTTTTACCAAAAACCAAAAACTGTATTTTCTAAAACTTGGATTTTGAATAGAAAATACGTTTTGTCCAAAACTCTTCCAAGTACAAAAACATGATATTAAACAACATTGAAGCATGATGCATATGGATAGAAATCCAATATACATGAAACAAATATATATCATAGTTTTTGTCGTTAATTCCAAAATATGTTTTGTCAAAAAAAAATACCAAAACATATAACTCATGAATAAGGGAGTCAAAACTAAGTTTGTCTAGGAAATTAAAGCATGCATGTATATAGAACAAATCATATATACATTAAACCATGTAAACTTGTTTTGATCTATCTATTCATGAAAACCAAGATCGGTTAAACCTAAAACCGAAAAATCGAAAACCAATATTCAAAACATGAAACGTGTGTGTTGTGAACTTGAGCTTATCATACTATTCTAATCTTTACAATTAGGATCTAAACCCAAAACTAAACTATGGTACCGATGTCTTCTTGTAGAGCGCAATCTCCAAGCCGACTCGATCCAAAACTCTTTGATCCACCGAGCAAGTGCTATATATGATCTTTGACGCTTGGGCTCTTGAATCAACATGTGGGTAGCTTCCAAATCATCTTGTTGAAGCTAATCACCTACTAATAACTTGATTAATGATCTGAAACTAAAATCAAAAGATTATTAGTACACATAACTATATGAGTTAATCATCATCAAAACTAGAGTGGAAGGCCTTTGGGCCAACAAAGATCTCTTTAAATTCACCTTTTTCAAAATCTATTCTCATTTTCAAACCACATCTCAACAATCCATATTCTATTTCTTTTCTTCTTAAAAACCAACACTAAGACTTGTTTTCTCAAAAATACTAAAAAACTTGCATCGTATCTCTCCTCGTAGACGAGACCCCTTAGCCGTAAGCTACACAGTATTTCTCTATCTGAATCAAAGAACTTCTTTGCTTCATAAACCCAATCCAAGAAGGAATCTATATAAAGGTTCCCATTGAAGGAAGAAATATCTATCTTCATCCTATATTCATTAGGACTCGAGTCTTCTCTTCTCCTTTTATGATTAGAAAAAAGAAATTCTCCTCCTCTATTAGGATTAGGATTGGCCATCCACCTATGGCCTCTTCTATAGGCTATCCTTCCATTATAAGCCTCCTCTGTAGGCTACCCTTCCATCATAAGCCTCCTCTTCGAAGTCGACTTCGTCGACTTCATAACGGAAGGTATTATTCACTTCTTCCTCGTCGCAAAGATCCTCATATTGAAAATTTTGTATAGGACATCTTGGTGGTTGTGATGGTTGTCATGGTTGTTGTATTGGTTGTTGGAAGGAAAATTATTGGGGTGAAAACTAAGGATGAGGATTACCTGATGAAGGTGGAGGTGGTGGAGAAGACTGATTTATGAATGGCCACATGTGCTTCGGTACGTGCCATCAGCTAGACTTCGATCATCAATTTTGAGAGATATCCTCTCAATTGCTTAGGCCATACACTCCAAGGCTGATTTGAAGGTGGTGATATCTCCTTCAACAACGCCTACCCTTGTGGAAAGGCTTTGTAGATCGTCATCATTTCCGACCATCGTTGGAACATTGACAAAGCTCTGATACCAGTTGACGCGATGCAGGAAGTGAACATGCCGGCTAGATCTCGTTCTAGCACCAACAAAACTTGAAGAGATCTTTAGGTAGGAAAGTATCCGAATCCACGAGCAAGCTACTTGAATCCTCGAGTGAAAGATAATAACTCGAATCCACAAGAAAATTTGAAGAGGAAAACTTAAAAGTTTTATTAAGCAAAATTTGATTGATCACAATTACAAAGATACAATGGCCTTATATAGGCAAATAAAGAAGAGTACTAGTCTAATTAGGAAGCTAAAATTAAAAAAATAAAAATGAAAACAATTTGGAGTCCAAACCAGACCCGAAAACTAAATCGTGATTAGAGTCAGATACTCTGATACGCAACAGATGTAATATCCCTAACTTAAACTACTGTATTTTTAATTTCCTGAAGTATTTATTTTAATTTACAAATTATTCTATCAACTTAATCTATTATCTTCTTTCTTGTAATAATTATTAATATTATTAGTGTTGCTACTGTTACTGTTAATTATTATTATTATTATTATTATCATCTTGTAATGTTGTTGGTATTATTAAGGTTATTATTTTGGTTAAGTGATGTTACTACTAATGTTGGATTATTATTTTGTAGTGGTGTTTATTATATTCCTCTTCCCTTGAATCATATCATGTCTTCTCCTTGATCCTACCCCTACCCATTCACATTACCCATTGGTGATCCGATACCCATTACTCTATTTGGATTCTTTACCCATTATCTTGATTACCCATCTACCCGTTTGGATTCCTAATCCTACCCATTAGCCCAATAACCTAATACCCAATTATCTATTTGGATCCTACCCATTAGCCTATTTAGATCCAATACTCATTGGTGACCTGAAACTCATTACTTATTTACTTGGTGATCCATAACCCAACACCTATTCACCTATTGGATCCTAATCTAGTATTACCCTCAAACCAATACCCATTAGACCCATAACCTACCCTACTATTTAATCCTATTGTTAACCTAAACCTAGCCCTAACCCTAATCTAATTTCTCTCCCCCTCATACAGCCGCACCTCCTTCCTCCCTCTCTCCATCTGCGGCAACAGGCCTTGGCCGAACTTCTCCATCTCAGGCCGAAGTCCCTCCAGGCCGGCGCACCCCTGTCCTTGATCCCCTCCCACATGGCGCCTCCATCTCCATGGCAGCAGATCCAGCGGCAGCGCAGCCGCCTCCTTGTAGCCCAGTCGGCAACAGCAGCAGAACACTCTCCACCTCCAGGCAGCAGATCCGCCCCCTGTCCAGCGCGCGAGACACCAGCAGGCCATGGCTGCGCGCAGCAGATCCAGGCCGGATCCAGCGAGACTAGGCCAGGTCGGATTCCCCCAGGACAGCGCCCACTCCAGCTCCTCCCCGGCAGCGTCCAGCCCCATCTCCAGGCCGAGCCCCCCTTTGGCTGCGCCCTCTCTAGGCCGCCCCACCACCAGCCAACAGTGCCCCCTCTTCCCCTCCTCGACAGCAGCGGCAGCACGGCATCTCCAGCAGCGGGATCTCCTCCCCGGCGCGCCCCAACAGCAACCAGCAAGCCGCAGCAGCAGATCTGGACAGCAGGCCAGCAAGCAATCAACGGAACGGCAGCAGCACCCGGATCCTCCCTTGCCGCGCACAGCAGATCCGGACCCAGGCCAGGCTGCCTCCTTCCATCTCAGACCAGCCCCGGATCCAACAGAGCAGCAGGCCGACCACGGCAGCGACTCGCCCGACGACGCGCACAGCAGATCCAGAACAAGACCAGCAGCGCAGGCAGCGGGCGAGCGGCGATTCCAGGCCCTTCCGGCGAGCGCGAGACCTCCAGATTGCAGCCAGGTCTTCCCCAGGACCCTGGCTACCCTCCTATGCAGTCCAACAGTGAAGAGCGGCACCACAGCGACCGTAACGGCGACTCGCCCAGCAACGACCAGATTTCCCGATGTGGGTGTCTCTTCCTCCTTCTCTCTTTTATTAAGAGATTGCACCTATTATTTTATATGTTATGTAATTGTTGAGTAGAATACTTATATTACATGTTTATGAGTGGAGATCACCGAGCATGAAGGTGGACGGTCATCTCCCGTTTATTTTACATGTTGGATGTATAGGGATATGATATGCGTGATTCTTGATACATGTTAGAACCCCATGTTTGTCCTATGAATATCTAGAGTATTATTGTAGACATATCAGGATGTAGTATGAGAGTAATTGAGAAGATGTGGAGGTTGAGAATATTATGCAGGATCAATTATAGTATCAAGTTGCAGGCAGATTAGTCGACTTGCCCATGACTATAGTCGACTAACATCCCTGTTAGTCGACTTACCCAGCACCCCTAGTCGACTAGGTCTCCTCCCAGGAAAGTGTGGACTCTCTGTATGTTTCTCCGTCAGTCGACTAACCCCTTTCCTTCTAGTCGACTTGGCCTTAGTGTAGTCGACTTGGCCCCGTTGATTAGTCGACTAACTCCCCCTCTAGTCGACTACTTACTTTCCCTAGTCGACTAGTATAGGTCTGTCTGCTGTGGATAACTACTTTATGGATTGTGGACTTCACCCATGGGTTAGGTAATGACTATTGACGTATGTATATGATTTCAAGAGATGGATATTGGTGATAATGACCTGATCTAATAGATCTTAGATGCATGTACATGTCATGTTGCAGAGTGTTGGAATATTATGATTGATCTTAATAGGAGTGGTGATTGTGAAGACTTGGGAATCAGATTAGATTGTCAGAGTGAGAGAGCTGAGCTTGATTATTGATATATGTTGGATTGGTAATTATTGAATCAGATTACTAGATGTGTAATGGAACTTGATGATTATGGAGCTATTAGAAATATAAGTTAGTTGTAATGACTTTGGATTGATCTGGACTTATGTTATTTACTTTGAATGATGATCAGTAAGTAGATTTGACTTTATTAGTTGGGTTGTGATTGATCTTGAGTTAGAGGTTATCCAGAACCTATATTCCTTGTATTGGAACCTGACCTGTGTTAAGATGAGATTGATGTAGTTGGTCTATAGTTGTGAGTATGGGAATTGTTTAGATGATACTTGTTGATGTTGAGTACCAAGAATAGATATTCTAGATCACATGTTGTTTGAGGATGTTTCTTCTGTAGTTATGATTATGGAGTATGTTGACTTGTTGATATTGAGGACATACCGTGTGCATCATGTATAGTGACTACATCAATTCATTTAGGGAGATGAGTTATTATGATGGTGATCTATTCGATGTCGGAAATGTTGTACTTCAGAGTTATCAGATAGCAGTCATTACTTTATTAGTTGGTGAGATCATTTATTGACGACTTTGAAGATATGTGTTGATTCCATACCTTGCTGGATAATTCTATTCTTGATAGTAGGTTATTACTCACCTTGTATATATTGATTTACCTGTGGAACCTGACTGACTACCTGGCATCTACCTGATAACCATCATGTTCTTGTTACTAAAAACTACTGGGAAAATATTATTACACGGTAACAACACCCGCATGCTTACTTGTTATATATATTCTTGTTATACCGGTGTCCTGTTCATGATATTATACACTATTGTTATACCGGTACCCTGACTTTCGCATGTTGATATTGTTACCGTGATTACCACTGAGTCATCCCAGAGATTTAAGTAACATGTATACTAAATAATCTTGATAAACTAAAACATGATAACAAACAACTTGCACTGGGATTGAGGAGATTGATGGAGGAGACAGCGTCCGTATTTTGGGTGGACCTAGGATTTAGGTTGCGCAGCCGAAAGAGGGTTCCACTGCAGGGTTCCCGTGGGGTGACTGGCACCCCGTCATGTTTCCTGTTATACATGTTATACATGTACCTGTTCCTGTTTACATGTTCTTGACTACCTGGCGGTAGGTCCTGGTTCAGCGCCAGGAGTCTGGGCCGTGGTCCCGGGTATGTACGGGACCCACCTAAAGCATGGACAATGTCTCCAACCGATCAGTTTCAATAACTTAGGGCATCGATTGGCATGTGTGGTAGGCGTAGTATGGGATGCGTCTATTACGTGTGACAATTGGTGTTCGCTGACATAATTAATAATAAACTGTTGATGCTTTGTGACTGACTGTGATCACCTGGTTGTATATATATATATATATCACTATGTTAGACTCATGATTATAACCAGGACCAGATTATGTACTAGGTTAGAGATATTGCTAGGATACACATCTAGACATCTGTTGTTTGCTACAGTTGTTTTACTTGTCTTGTACCTGTACTCTTATTCTTGCTATCTTTATTCGTGTGGCTATCATGTATATTATTGCATTGGTATTCAGTTGCTTATGTAACATGTTATTTGATTATCTTATATCTGCAGTTGTTCTTATTATTATTTATGCACATTGTTTCTTCTGCACGAGTTCCTTCCCCTTTACACACACACTCATTATGGTCGCGTTCTGACGACCCTGGATTTGCACGTCCAGCTATTGGACGGTTGTTCTAATGTGCAGGTATTTCGATGAGACGGTACGCATTGCGAGGAGTTAGACACAGTCTCCCTCTCTTCATTCTGGTACTCTCATTTCTCCCTTATTCCTGTTACTCCATGACTCTATCTGTATTGCATTCAGCTGCCATTTTCTTCCGGTCATTCATATTGTTATCATGTGTAGTTTTTATATGTCATATTGCAGTGATTTTCATGGTTGAGATTATAGCTTGTTCAGGTTACAACTTAGGCTTAGCGCGTATACGTGGGGTATTTCCCTTGCGTATATGCGTCGCCATAACGACTCCGTATCTTTATGATCGGGGCGTTACAGAGTGGTATCAGAGCCTAGGTTCGACATAAAAGAGAACCTAGTTCCTACCTGTAACCTGAGACAGTTATGTTGACACTGCAATATACATATACTATTCACGTGATAATATTGACTCCATTTGGAAATTGATCGTCCTCCCTTTGGAATTCCGTTCTTGATCTGTTGATATTCATGATTCCAACACTTCAATTAGAGTGATTTGGATGTCCATCTTGATTTCATCCTTTCTTCCTATTCATTTCTCCTAATTCTATCTCTTGAGATCGGTTAATCCATGTTGAAGCTGGTAGCAGAGATCAGAGCGCGCAGCGGAATCGTGGTGTCCCAACGAGGCAACGTGGAAGATTGTTGTGTTCTCTCTTGATCTTTGATTCTTTTACCATTCCCTACCTTATTTGAATTTCGAGGACGAAATTTTTATTAAGGTGGGTAGAATGTAATATCCCTAACTTAAACTACTGTATTTTTAATTTCCTGAAGTATTTATTTTAATTTACAAATTATTCTATCAACTTAATCTATTATCTTCTTTCTTGTAATAATTATTAATATTATTAGTGTTGCTACTGTTACTGTTAATTATTATTATTATTATTATCATCTTGTAATGTTGTTGGTATTATTAAGGTTATTATTTTGGTTAAGTGATGTTACTACTAATGTTGGATTATTATTTTGTAGTGGTGTTTATTATATTCCTCTTCCCTTGAATCATATCATGTCTTCTCCTTGATCCTACCCCTACCCATTCACATTACCCATTGGTGATCCGATACCCATTACTCTATTTGGATTCTTTACCCATTATCTTGATTACCCATCTACCCGTTTGGATTCCTAATCCTACCCATTAGCCCAATAACCTAATACCCAATTATCTATTTGGATCCTACCCATTAGCCTATTTAGATCCAATACTCATTGGTGACCTGAAACTCATTACTTATTTACTTGGTGATCCATAACCCAACACCTATTCACCTATTGGATCCTAATCTAGTACTACCCTCAAACCAATACCCATTAGACCCATAACCTACCCTACTATTTAATCCTATTGTTAACCTAAACCTAGCCCTAACCCTAATCTAATTTCTCTCCCCCTCATACAGCCGCACCTCCTTCCTCCCTCTCTCCATCTGCGGCAACAGGCCTTGGCCGAACTTCTCCACCTCAGGCCGAAGTCCCTCCAGGCCGGCGCACCCCTGTCCTTGATCCCCTCCCACATGGCGCCTCCATCTCCATGGCAGCAGATCCAACGGCAGCGCAGCCGCCTCCTTGTAGCCCAGTCGGCAACTGCAGCAGAACACTCTCCACCTCCAGGCAGCAGATCCGCCCCCTGTCCAGCGCGCGAGACACCAGCAGGCCATCGCTGCGCGCAGCAGATCCAGGCCGGATCCAGCGAGACCAGGCCAGGTCGGATTCCCCCAGGACAGCGCCCACTCCAGCTCCTCCCCGGCAGCGTCCAGCCCCATCTCCAGGCCGAGCCCCCCTTTGGCTGCGCCCTCTCCAGGCCGCCCCACCACCAGCCAACAGTGCCCCCTCTTCCCCTCCTCGACAGCAGCGGCAGCACGGCATCTCCAGCAGTGGGATCTCCTCCCCGGCGCGCCCCAACAGCAACCAGCAAGCCGCAGCAGCAGATCTGGACAGCAGGCCAGAAGCAATCAACGGAACGGCAGCAGCACCCGGATCCTCCCTTGCCGCGCACAGCAGATCCGGACCCAGGCCAGGCTGCCTCCTTCCATCTCAGACCAGCCCTGGATCCAACAGAGCAGCAGGCCGACCACGGCAGCGACTCGCCCGACGACGCGCACAGCAGATCCAGAACCAGACCAGCAGCGCAGGCAGCGGGCGAGCGGCAATTTCAGGCCCTTCCGGCGAGCGCGAGACCTCCAGATTGCAGCCAGGTCTTCCCCAGGACCCTGGCTACCCTCCTATGCAGTCCAACAGCGAAGAGCGGCACCACAGCGACCGTAACGGTGACTCGCCCAGCAACGACCAGATTTCCCGATGTGAGTGTCTCTTCCTCCTTCTCTCTTTTATTAAGTGATTGCATCTATTATTTTATATGTTATGTAATTGTTGAGTAGAATACTTATATTACATGTTTATGAGTGGAGATCACCGAGCATGAAGGTGGACGGTCATCTCCCGTTTATTTTACATGTTGGATGTATAGGGATATGATATGCGTGATTCTTGATACATGTTAGAACCCCATGTTTGTCCTATGAATATCTAGAGTATTGTTGTAGACATATCAGGATGTAGTATGAGAGTAATTGAGAAGATGTGGAGGTTGAGAATATTATGCAGGATCAATTACAGTATCAAGTTGCAGGCAGATTAGTGGACTTGCCCATGACTATAGTCGACTAACATCCCTGTTAGTCGACTTACCCAGCACCCCTAGTCGACGAGGTCTCCTCCCAGGAAAGTGTGGACTCTCTGTATGTTTCTCTGTCAGTCGACTAACCCTTTCCTTCTAGTCGACTTGGCCTTAGTGTAGTCGACTTGGCCCCGTTGATTAGTCGACTAACTCCCCCTCTAGTCGACTACTTACTTTCCCTAGTCGACTAGTATAGGTCTGTCTGCTGTGGATAACTACTTTATGGATTGTGGACTTCACCCATGGGTTAGGTAATGACTATTGACGTATGTATATGATTTCAAGAGATGGATATTGGTGATAATGACCTGATCTAATAGATCTTAGATGCATGTACATGTCATGTTGCAGAGTGTTGGAATATTATGATTGATCTTAATAGGAGTGGTGATTGTGAAGACTTGGGAATCAGATTAGATTGTTAGAGTGAGAGAGCTGAGCTTGATTATTGATATATGTTGGATTGGTAATTATTGAATCAGATTACTAGATGTGTAATGGAACTTGATGATTATGGAGCTATTAGAAATATAAGTTAGTTGTAATGACTTTGGATTGATCTGGACTTATGTTATTTACTTTGAATGATGATTAGTAAGTAGATATGACTTTATTAGTTGGGTTGTGATTGATCTTGAGTTAGAGGTTATCCAGAACCTATATTCCTTGTATTGGAACCTGACCCGTGTTAAGATGAGATTGATGTAGTTGGTCTATAGTTGTGAGTATGGGAATTGTTTAGATGATACTTGTTGATGTTGAGTACCAAGAATAGATATTCTAGATCACATGTTGTTTGAGGATGTTTCTTCTGTAGTTATGATTATGGAGTATGTTGACTTGTTGATATTGAGGACATACCGTGTGCATCATGTATAGTGACTACATCAATTCATTTAGGGAGATGAGTTATTATGATGGTGATCTATTCGATGTCGGAAATGTTGTACTTCAGAGTTATCAGATAGCAGTCATTACTTTATTAGTTGGTGAGATCATTTATTGACGACTTTGAGGATATGTGTTGATTCCATACTTTGCTGGATTATTCTATTCTTGATAGTAGGTTATTACTCACCTTGTATATATTGATTTACCTGTGGAACCTGACTGACTACCTGGCATCTACCTGATAACCATCATGTTCTTGTTACTAAAAACTACTGGGAAAATATTATTACACGGTAACAACACCCGCATGCTTACTTGTTATATATATTCTTGTTATACCGGTGTCCTGTTCATGATATTATACACTCCTGTTATATCGGTACCCTGACTTTCGCATGTTGATATTGTTACCGTGATTACCACTGAGTCATCCCAGAGATTTAAGTAACATGTATACTAAATAATCTTGATAAACTAAAACAGGATAACAAACAACTTGCACTGGGATTGGGGAGATTGATGGAGGAGACAGCGTCCGTATTTTGGGTGGACCTAGGATTTAGGTTGCGCAGCCGAAAGAGGGTTCCACTGCAGGGTTCCCGTGGGGTGACTGGCACCCCGTCATGTTTCCTGTTATACATGTTATACATGTACTTGTTCCTGTTTACATGTTCTTGACTACCTGGCGGTAGGTCCTGGTTCAGCGCCAGGAGTCTGGGCCGTGGTCCCGGGTATGTACGGGACCCACCTAAAGCATGGACAATGTCTCCAACCGATCAGTTTCAATAACTTAGGGCATCGATTGACATGTGTGGTAGGCGTAGTATGGGATGCGTCTATTACGTGTGACAATTGGTGTTCGCTGACATAATTAATAATAAACTGTTGATGCTTTGTGATTGACTGTGATCACCTGGTTGTGTATGTATATATATATATATATATATATATATATATATATATATATATATATATATATCTCACTATGTTAGACTCATGATTATAACCAGGACCAGATTATGTACTAGGTTAGAGATATTGCTAGGATACACATCTAGACATTTGTTGTTTGCTACAGTTGTTTTACTTGTCTTGTACCTGTACTCTTATTCTTGCTATCTTTATTCGTGTGGCTATCATGTATATTATTGCATTGGTATTCAGTTGCTTATGTAACATGTTATTTGATTATCTTATATCTGCCGTTGTTCTTATTATTATTTATGCACATTGTTTCTTCTGCACGAGTTCCTTCCCCTTTACACACACACTCATTATGGTCGCGTTCTGACGACCCTGGATTTGCACGTCTAGCTATTGGACGGTTGTTCTAATGTGCAGGTATTTCGATGAGACGGTACGCATTGCGAGGAGTTAGACACAGTCTCCCTCTCTTCATTCTGGTACTCTCATTTCTCCCTTATTCCTGTTACTCCATGACTCTATCTGTATTGCATTCAGCTGCCATTTTCTTCCGGTCATTCATATTGTTATCATGTGTAGTTTTTATATGTCATATTGCAGTGATTTTCATGGTTGAGATTATAGCTTGTTCAGGTTACAACTTAGGCTTAGCGCGTATACGTGGGGTATTTCCCTTGCGTATATGCGTCGCCATAACGACTCCGTATCTTTATGATCGGGGCGTTACAACAAAATTGTCGACTGGCTATGGGGGTCGGTCGGCTGGGCGGTCGACCGACTGTAGTCACTTTAGTCTCTGTTGGGGGGGTCAGTCGACCAAATGTAATTACTCAACTCTCTGTTTCAGTGCAGTCGACGGGGCGGTCCACTGAAGGCAAGACTGATTCATTCGATCAACCGGGCGATCAACCAAAAATTATTGTTTCCGCTATCTTTGGCCTGCTGCTACCCATGATCTCCTGTAGCAGAATGACATGATCTTGACTGGCATGTAATACGATTTAATTAATCAATCCACTCAAGTCCTAGGTAGAATAGATGAATATAACCTATCCCTACTGAACCAATCAAGGTTATCCGGTGAATCTTGCAATAATAGGAAGGTTTGTTGCAGAATCAGTGCTTACATGTACCAACGTATTCTGTTGATTTGCACATACATACATAGTAGACATGTTAACGTTCAATATATTCTTTGAATCTATGATTAAAGGACATTCATACCATATTTGATTACTTTCCTTTGAAGTTGTAATGTATTGATCTTATCAGAAATTCATCCACTTGGAAGGCATCTTGCAGAATCAGTGCTTACATGCACCAACCGGTTCTATAGATTTGCACATCCATATGTGGAGAGGTTGACGTTCAATATGTTCTTTGAATCTATGGACATTCATTTTAACATTTACACCATTCTCGATATTTTGATCACTTTCCTTTAAAGTAGTAACGTATGAATCATATTAGAAAATTTTCCCCCATTTCTGGATCATACAAATTTCTTATATGCTACCTAATGCTTGAATGCATGCATATAATGAACCGTGCATATCTTTTCTGTACCTGCACAACACACCTGAGAGAGCGAGAGAGAAAGGAGAGAAATGGGGGGCTACCACTCAAAGGACCAACGCAAGGATGTGTACTCACCCTGCAAAAAGCGGAAGAAGATCATGAAGCAGGCAATTGCCTCATGGGAGGCCATGGCAATCACCTACTCAGCCTACAGCCTGGCCCTGAAGAATGTCGGAGCTGCACTCAGCGACTACAGTCGAGGGATAGCTGAGGATGTCATCCATCAGTCCACAGAAAACTCCTGCTTCAGTTTTGATCTCAAAGTTTCTACCAATGAGTTTCCTTCTACCAATATCCCTAAAAGCCCTCATTTCATGTGCTCCCCCATCTTGGAGAATGAAGAGGAGATAGAAGAGGAGAGTTTGGAGATTGACGAGGCCACAGATTCAACTCCCTTGATTAATGGAAGCAATCAACAAGCACACCTACAGACAAATCCAGAGAATGCAGCGGCATCAGGCAGTGATCACGTCAATGTGGTGGTAGAGATCATGAATGAGATTGACCAACATTTTCTCGAAGCGTCCAAAAGTAGTCATCAATTGTTGGAGATTCTTGAGGCTCCTTGTGTAGGCTGTGGTACCAGAGTAGATTATGTTGCTCAAGTGCTGAGGGCCATTACAGGGAATTGCTCGTTGGAAGGCATATCGGATGAATGTGAAATTCATGCTAATATTCTTGAATGGGAAGAGAGGCTGTACAATGAATTGAAGTTACTCGAGTCTAAGAAATTTGAGTATGAGAGCAAGGTTGCTTCGTTGAATTTTAGACGAAAGGGGGCATCCGTAAAGGCCATAGCAAAAGCCAAAGCAACAACCAGTCATTTTCGTGCACAATATGTCGTTTGTAGGGAATATGTCGACTCAATTATCTCAGAGATCAACCGTCTAAGGGATGAAGTGTTGAATCAAAAGCTAGTTAAACTTTTTGATGGTATGGCGGGAATGTGGCAATCAGTTCATGAACATCACGAAAGCCAGCTGAAGATTATTGCAGATCGTCTAAGTGGTGTGCTTGATGTGTTGTTCACTCACACGGAAACGAGCCAACCACATCACGAAAGGACTGCTTTGCTATGGCAGTTCTTGAATGATTGGCATTCTCAGTTCCAAATGCTTGCATGTCATCAGAAAGAATACATTGAAGCTTTGGGTAGTTGGGTAGCCTTAACAAACCAACAAATTGATGATCATTTGGAGGAGAATATGTCGTCGCCACCAATTCAGAGTCTGCTAAAAAGATGGCAAGATGAGATGGATAAGGTTCCATATGTGCTAGGCAGCTGTTCTGTCAATGGCTTCTCAGATGTCATTTGCGCGATTATGGTACATCAAAAGACTGAGTTGAATCTCAGAAAGAAATGTGAGGAGACACAAGGGGATTTCTTGAAAAAAGATCCATTGAAGGAAAACTTGAAAAGAGAGCTTGAGAAGGAATTGGAGTCCTATGAAATTGTTCGTGAAATGACAACCGAGAAGTCAGTCAGGAGTCTCACGGTTGACTTGAAAGAGCTCTTCCAGACACTGTCAGAATTCGCCCTTTCATCATCAGAGATGTACAAGAAGTTGAGGGCAGGTAAGGCTTGAAAACATGTTTTCATGCTGTTTTGTCATCATTAGTGAAGTGCTTGACCATGAGAAATATTTAACCTGTCTGTTATTCATATATATAAGTTGTGAGACAAATCATTAAAGATTTTGTATTTCATAATTAGAAACATGTTTTAACTATCAAATTCTGTATTCTGATGACAATGTATCGGCATGTATGAGAACATATAGATTGTTTAAATTCTATATGCCAATGGAAACATATATCTGGCTTACCAGAAAAAATATTTTCTACTCGAATAAAGCATCACATAATTTTACTTTTTCTCGAATGTCTTACCACTGGACAAAGCTATATGTGTTCAGAAGAAAATTGCAAAATGCCGGGCTGCCCAATCTATCCGTGTTGGAAAAATAAAATTATAAAAATAAGAAAGATAGAAAGCAGAGTGTGTACAAGAACATAATTAGTCATAATAATTCAATCTAAACGCGACAATGAAAGTAACATAGTAAATCTCACAGCCAAAGGACAACCCTCACACGAACTCACGAAAGCAAACAAAAGGAACAATATAACATTGCGACCCTTTCAAGGCTCACTGGTGGATGGGATCGATGGAAATGATGGGATTTCTGGAAATTTGGGGATTTCTGGGAATGGTGGGAATTCAACTTTAGGAATTTTAGGGACTTCTCGCAATGGAGGTTGTTCATCTTCAGCCGGCTCAGTCGACACGTTGTGCTCTGGTGGCAGGTCAACCATAGGCGCGAAAGGAATCTCTGGCAATGGTGGCAACTCAACTTTAGGAACTGTTGGCAGGTCGGGCAATGGTGGCAGCTCAACCTTAGGCACAATTGGTTCTTCTGGCACAGGTGGAAGCTCAACTTCAGGAATGGTTGGCACCTCGGGCAGGGCTGGTATCCATCCTTAGTCACGGTCTCTACGGGCAGCTCAACCTTTGGCACAATTGGTACCTCAAGCAGGGGTGGCAGCTTAACCTTAGGCAAACTTGGGATTTTGGGTAGTGGCGGTAGGTCCACCTTAGGTACGGTGGGTACCTCGGGCAGGGGTGGCAGATCGGTCTTCGTCAGAGCTGGCACTTTGGGCAGGGGCGGTAACTCAACCTTTGGCACCTCGGGCAGAGGCGGCAATGTTGGCATTGGTGGGAGCTTAGGTTGTTGGAGGAGAGAGGATATTAAAGGAGGTGCTGTCATGCCAAGTGCCGTCGAAGATCCCCAAGGAAGTCGACGATAAGAGGCAAAGAGACAATGGCAGGAAATAGCAGCAGCAACAGAAGAAAGGAGGGTCGGTCGACCGGCCCGATCGACCGACGTGCACAGCATGCACAGAGGTTTGGGCGGTCGACCGGGACGGTCGACCGAAGTGCTCTGTCTGCAGGACCAAACTCTCGGGTTTTCTGGGTCGACCGGCCGGTCGACCGGAACAGACTAACTGTAATCAACCCAACTCTCGGGTTTTCTGGGTCGACCGCCGGGTCGACCGGAAGAAGGGTCGGTCGACCGTCCCTGTCGATCGACAGTCGGGTTCTGGGTTAAATCTGCTGATCCGCTGTATGAGGTATTTAAGCCTATGTTGATCCTAGGGTTTTGGATAACCTGCGAAAAAGTATTACCCCTAAGTTCTCTTGCATTCAAAGAGACTTAGAGCCATTGTAATCATCTTCCTAATATAAATCTCTCCATTGATTGCCCGAGGACGTAGGCATTGAGGCCGAACCTCGTTAAATCTCGTCTTTGTGATTTGTACGTTCTTCGTGTGATTGTTGGGTTGTTCTTTGTGCTGGAGATCTTGGGATTCTCTATTGTTTGGTTGTTGTGATTGGATAGCGCCCCCACAACAAGTGGTATCAGAGCATCTGGGTTGCACTTGGGATTTCTGAGGATTCGGAGGGCTCGAGATCGGATCCGTGGAGATCGTGTGTCGATCTCAGATCTGAGGTATTGGGTGTTCGAGGAGATCGTGTGTCGATCTCAGAAGGACTCAAGGAGGGCTCGTTGAATCCGTGGTGAAGTAGATCTGGTGAGAAACTCGATCTAGGGTTTCAAGGGACAGGTAAAAATCATATTTTTATCTGTGTATAGATCTATTTCAAGTTAGTTGATCTTCCGCATAGATAGAGAATCAGGAAAATCTCAATGGCAGAAGAAACTGCATCTGTTAAGGCAATGAACAATCACCCAAGGATTGAAGTTGTTAAGTTTAATGGGACTAACAATTTATGTATGTGGAGATGCGAGGTTATGGATGCGCTGAATGCATCAAACCTCGAAGACACTCTCCTATTGGCGAAGAAGAAGAACACTATCACTGATGAAGACTGGGCGAAGATGAATAGATCGGCATGTGCTTGATACGTTCATGCTTGTCACAAGACATAAAATACCTTGTGCAACATGAGACGTCAGCGAAGAAACTGTGGGAAACCCTTGAAAAGAAGTACCTGAAGATGAGTGTAGAGTCCAGGTTGCAGCTTAAGAGTAAGCTGTTTCAGTTCAGGATGAAGAAGGGGAGCACAGTAAATGAGCACATCAACCGATATACGAAGCTTCTTACAGATCTGCTAAATGTGGATGTCACGGTAGATGAGGAAGATAAGGCGGTCATCTTTCTGAATTCACTTCCTGCAGAGGAGTACGAGACATTCACACTGACCTTCATTAATGGAAGGCAGAGCTTGGATTATGATGAGGTGTCGTCTGCACTGATGAGTTATGAGACAAGGAAGAAGGAGAGGCATCCTTCTCAGTCAGGGTCATCGGCGGAGGCATTGGAGGTAAGAGGCAGAGGTTCATCAAGGAAGGGAAAGGAGATTAGAGGAAGATCGAAATCCAGGCCGGGTTTTAGAAATCTGAAGAGGAATCTGTGTGCCTTGTGCAAGGAACTAGGACACTGGAAAGCAGAATGCCCTAAGGCCAAATATAAGAAGGTGGAGTCAAAGACCGAGGCGAATCTCACACAGGCAGATGGATCGGATGATGACTCTTCAGTGTTCTCTCTCTCGGTTACTACACCTACTATTAGTAACTCAGATAGTGCTGAGTGGATCTTGGATAGCGGAGCCACCTATCATGTGTGCCCGAACAGGGCCTGGTTTTCTAGCTTTGAGAAGCTGGATGGATGTTACACGGTCATGGGAGATGACCATCCGTGTAATATAGAAGGGATGGGTACAGTTCGCATCAAGATGGATGATGGGATAGTTTGAGAGTTGAAGGAGGTGAGGTATGTACCTCATCTAAAAAGGAATCTTATCTCAGTTGGCACTTTGGAAGCATCGGGCATGGTGATATCTGTTCGAGATGGCGATCTCAGGATGATCAAGGGCTCGATGGTGGTGATGAAGGGCGTCCGCCGAGGAAATCTTTACTACTTGAAGGGTAGTATGATGATAGATCAGGTGGAGACTTCGAGTTCTTCAGATAAAGGTGGCCCGGAAGTTTGGCAGGAAAGGTCGGACAGGAAGAAGAAAAGTCTTTGCGAGCTCCTGCAAAGAAGGAAATGGAAGGTGCTGCTACCTGCAAGTTGGAAGGTGGACACAGCGTTCTGGACAAGAAGAAGGTGAGATTCAGCACCAGTACTCATCAAAATGAAGGTCTTCTTGATTGTGTTCACGTGAGTGTATGGGGACCTGCTAAGACGGCGTCGCTTGGAGGTCACAGGTACTTTGTCTCGTTTATTGATGGTTCATCTAGGCAGGTTTGGATATATCCGATGAGACAAAGGGGAGAAGCCCTAGATGTGTTGATGAAGTGGAGAGGAAGAATGGAGAGGCAGATAGGTAGGAAGATAAAGGAGCTTCATATTGGTAATGTTGGAAAGGACATGTACCAGTTCCTACAATTTGGCCAGAACACAGGGATTGCAACTCACTTCACAACAGGTACAGATGGGTTGGCTAAAAATGTAGTCCGTTCCTTGCTGGAGGAGGTTCGGCGGTTGTTGTCTAATGCAGGATTAGACAGGTCGTTTTGGGCTGAGGCGACTGAGTATGCTAGCCATCTCATGAACAGATCGACTGCAATTGGAGGTAGAGCTCCACTGAATATTTGGTCTGGAGAAGCTGCTCAAGGTCATGGTGTGCTGCGGGAGTTTGGAAGTCCGGCCTACTTCAGTGCCAAGAATGGCAAGGTGAATCCGCGGGCAAAGAGGTTTGTCTACTTGGGTGTCAAAAGGAACAGGTACAGGTTGTGGGACCCCGAAGACAAGAAGATCGTGATGAGCAGGCATGTCACATTTGGAGAGACTTCAGTGTTGAAGTCCACTGTCTCTCAGCAGGTGGAGAGGACGGAGACCAAGGAAGGATTGCAGCGGGTGGAGGTTGATGCTACTCCATCATCTCCAGTTGGTTCGGCATCAAAGGATACTTCAGCGGAGGTGACACCGGGTGGAGTTAGTGATACCAAAGGTGATGCAGAACAGGTTGACGACATTGTTGAGGATGTCGAGTTATTTGCAGCCATTGGAACTAAGGTGAAGCCACGCTTGTGGAGAAAAAAGCATGAATCTCAAGCTTGTGGTTGTGACAAGCTGAAGTTGAAGGCCGTTGCTCTCCATGATGGTCGGGAAGAGGTTCATATGACTCAGTCAGACAGGTTCGCTGCTGCAAATAGAGGTACCATTGTTTGAGCTTGTTGAAGCTCATTTTAATGAACTACGGTTGGCTTGATCCTTTTGGGCAAAGGTACGTAGGCAGCCGTAAAGGCGCAGCCATTTGGTGATGCAACTCTTATGAAGCTATTTGGGTTCTCGAGATGTTATTTTGGATCTTCACGTAGAGGTGAAGAGTTGTGGCCTATTGAAGCTTCAAGTAGAAATGGAGAGACTTCACGTAGAGGTGAAGAGACTTCATGTAGAGGTGAAGTGGTATGGCCAGTTGGATCTCACGTAATGGTGAGATGGTGTGATCTCGATGAACAGGTTTATCTTCCGGTTAGAAGATGTTGAGCTTGCATAAGGAGTGGTGTGCATCTAGTTGAAGCCGATGATGCTTGGTGTGTTCTACGCAGACTTGGTTGGACCGTCAGTGGAAGACAGGTAGACTAGATAGAGCTAGTCAGTGGAGAGTCAGTGTTGGCTCATAAGGAAGTCTTCTTGAGGTCGTGAAGTTGCGGAGAGGGAGCCACGGATAGTGATCAGCAGGTATGGAAATTCTCCTAAGGTGAAGTGCAGGGAAGGCATGTGCGATGTTTTCCAGGAATAGATGAGCTAAAGATTCCAAGCCGAGATCGTGTGTCGATTTCACCGAGATCGTGTGTCGATTTCGACCGGTGCGCGCAAGCCGAGATCGTGTGTCGATTTCGCCAGGTGATGGACTGGGGTTCGTTGGAGTTCGGCTCAGATTTGAAAATCTTCGCCGAGGTGGAGAATTGTTAGAGGAGAGAGAATATTAAAGGAGGTGATGTCATGCCAAGTGCCGTCGAAGATCGCCAAGGAAGTCGACGATGAGAGGCAAAGGGATAGCGGCAGGAAATAGCAGCAGCAACAGAAGACAGGAGGGTCGGTCGACCGGCCCGGTCAACCGACGTGCACAACATGCACAGAGGTTTGGGCGGTCGACCGGGACGGTCGACCGAAGTGCTCTGTCTGCAGGACCAAACTTTCGGGTTTTCTGGGTCGACCGGGCCGGTCGACCGGAACAGACTGACTGTAATCAACCCAACTCTCGGGTTTTCTGGGTCGACCGCAGGGTCGACCGGAAGAAGGGTCGGTCGACCGTCCCTGTCGACCGACAGTCGGGTTCTGGGTTAAATCTGCTGATCCGCTGTATGAGGTATTTAAGCCTATGTTGATCCTAGGGTTTTGGATAACCTGCGAAAAGTATTAGCCCTAAGTTCTCTTGCATTCAAAGAGACTTAGAGCCATTGTAATCATCTTCCTAATATAAATCTCTCCATTGATTGCCCCGAGGACGTAGGCATTGAGGCCGAACCTCGTTAAATCTCGTCTTTGTGATTTGTGCGTTCTTCGTGTGATTGTTGGGTTGTTCTTTGTGCTGGAGATCTTGGGATTCTCTATTGTTTGGTTGTTGTGATTGGATAGCGCCCCCACAACATAGGTTTGGTCAGGGTTGGAAATTCAAGCAGTGTCGGGATCAATGGCGGAGATTCCAACAGGAGGCGAGCGGAATTGCAATAGGAGTTGCTAGAGAAGAGGATTGCAAGGAATAAGCAAAAGAAGTTATGGGCTGATGCCATGATTTCTAGCAAGATGAGAGGGAATAGAGTGTGAGTTGGGAAGTGTGGAGGCTAATGGTTTGGTTTTTTATAGCAGGCAGAGTTGATGGCTGTTAGATGAATAGGCTTTGAAGTAGTTCAAGTGGTTGGCTTTCACAGGGTTTTTTCTATTTGATTTTTGGTTGGAAATAAAAAATCTACAGATGGTTGTTACTGTTTGTCCTCTTGTTTGGTCACCTTCTTCTAAACACTTGAAAACCAATCACGAATTAAGAACATTTTAAGATTCGAATGTTGTCTTTCTACTAATGTTCAAGAATCGAAATGCTAACCCTCTGAATAGAAGACAAATGCATTTAGCAACCTAAAGAAAACCTCAAATTATATTTAGAGTGATGAATAATGATAGCTCGGTGTTGTGCGCAAATCAACAAACTCTTGAGGAACCCATAAGCGACAGATGCAAATAGACAAGAACTACCAACAGCAAGAACAATAAAAACAATGGAAGAACCAAACACAAGATTTAACGAGGTTCGACAAATTTGCCTACGTCCTCGGGGCAAGGAAGAGAGATTTCTTTATTGATTCAATAATCAATACAATTGCATGCATACACTAGAAGAGGACTTTGCCCCTCTATTTATACCAAAGGAACCCTAGAAGAATCGGATTCCGAAGTGGATTCGTTTCCAATTCAGAACAACTTTCCGAATTCAGCCCAGATCCGTCTGTCGGTAGATCGGCCGGTCGACCGACCCAAGTCCCGGTCGACCGTAGCCAACCGAGAGTTAGGCCATATCAGTCGATCGACCGAGCGGTCGACCGGCTCCTTCTGCGGTCGACCGGGCGGTCGACCGCGATGGCCTATGCATGTTGGTGCACACCGGTCGACCGGTATCTGCTAGTTGCTGCTGTTTGTGTCTGCTGGCTGCTGCTGTTTCTTCCTTTGCCTTAGCTTCCTCGTCGTCAACTTCCTCAACTTTCTCTCTTTTCCTATAATTCTCCACCTCGGTGAAGATTTCTCAAATCTGAGCCGAACTTTAACATAGGATCTGTCGACTCGAAAGTGACTGCACTAGTGTGGTTGCCTACGTACCTTGCCCAAGGGATCAAACCATTCATAGTTCATCCAAAGGAGCTTCAACAAGCTTATTCAACATGAAGGATATGGAGCAATGCTTTACAATGTGTAAAATTTACTCCTGACACCACCTTGTAAGCATATCGGCGGGATTCTCAGTTGTGTGAATCTTCAGTAACTTAATATCACCATCATCTAGAATCTCCCGAACAAAGCGGAACCTGACATCGATGTGCTTCATCCGTGCATGATACACCTGGTTTTTGGCTAAATAAATAGCACTCATACTATCACAATTGATCTTTAGTAGATCCTGATCAATCCCCAAGTCATCAAGCAATCCTTGAAGCCAATTGCCTCTTTATAGCCTCCGTCATGGCCATATATTCGGCCTCTGTAGTAGACAATGCAACGGTAGACTGTAGAATAGAGCGCCAACTAACCGGTGCTTGAGATAATGTAAATACATACCCCGTAGTGAACCGGCGTTTGTCGAGGTCACAAGCATAATCGGAATCAACATATCCGATGCAATCCTGCTTCCCTGTGGAATCCTTCTCGAATACCAATCCAACATCTATGGTACCTTTAATATACTGTAGAATCTACTTCACTGCCTCCCAATGACCCTGTCTAGGATCATGCATATACCTAATAACCATGGAGACAGCTTGTGACAAATCTGGTCGTGTACACACCATTGCATACATTAGACTACCAACTGCGCTAGTATATGGGACGCGAGTCATGTACTCATGTTCTTCAACAGTTTTTGGAGACATAGTGGCAGATAACTTGAAATGAGAAGCCAGTGGTGTACTTACAGATTTCGTATCCTTGTCGATGTTGAACCTCTGAAGTACCTTTTGCAAATACCCCTTCTGTGTCAAGCTAACCTTGCACTCCTTCGGTCTCGTGTGATTTCCATACCTAGCACCTTTTTTCCTTCACCAAGATCCTTCATCTCAAACTTTGAAGATAAGTCCTTTTCAGTGTATCAATTGCAGATCTAGACTTTGAAGCAATAAGTATAATATCTACATATAATAGTAAATAGATATACTATCTTGTAGGTAGCTTGTTGTAATATACACATGGGTCATAATGGCTACGTGTGTACCTTTTTCCTCTGATGAAACTGTCAAAACGCTCGTACCACTGTCTAGGAGACTGTTTTAATCCATACAGCAATTTCTTCAGCTTGCACACCATGTCTTCTTTTCCTGTAGTCTTGAACCCTATCAGTTGAGACATATAGATCTCCTCATCCAGATCTCCATGGAGAAAGGCAGTCTTTACATCGAGTTGATCAAGGTCCAACTCATACTGTGCTACTAGAGCCAATAGATGCGAATTGAAGAATGCTTTACAACAGGAGAAAATATCTCGTTGTAGTCAATTCCTTCTCTCTTTGTGCAAAGCCTTTTACTACCAATCTGGCCTTGTAGCACACCATATCTTCTTTTAGAGATTCTTGCTTCCTTGCGTACACCCACTTACAGCCAATTGCCTTCTTTCCTTTAGGCAACCTTATGAGTTCCCAGGTGTCATTTTTGTATAGAGACTTCATCTCTTCTTCCATGACATCTTTTCACATCTTCGACTCTGAACTGATTTCAGCTTCTCTATAGGTGGACGGGATAGCCTCTTCAACGATCGAAAGAGCATAAGCAACAACCATATCTGTAGTGAGCCAACCTGATTTACGCGTGTTTCTCCTTGATCTTCTAACTGCACTAGAATCAGGAACATCACCCATGATCTGTTCTTGATCCTCTTCATCATCAGCATCTACCTCTGCTACTTATCATTACCTTGTGTCACCCTAGGCATGATCCTCATAGATGCTGAACTTTCTAGAGATAGCGGATTAGCATCATTCTCCACCTGCTGCGATACTTCTCTGGTCTTGATAATCTCCACCTACTAAGAGATCTTAGGCTTCAACATTGAAGCGTCATCAAATGTGACATCTCTTCTGAAAATAAATTTCATGTTCGTAGGATCCCAGATTTTGAATCCTTTGATTCCCTTCTTGAAGCCGACGAACAATCCCTTCTTTGTTCTTGGGTCAAACTTATCTTCTTTAACATGATAATATGCTGGACAACCAAATACCCTTAGCAAATCATAATCAGGAGCTTTTCAGACCAAACCTTTAGAGGAGTTTTCCCTCCAATCGCAGACGAAGGCAACCTGTTAACAAGATAGCAAGCGTATGCCAAAGTCTCAGCCCAAAAATTCTTCGATAAATTGGCATTAGATAACATACAACGGACCTTCTCTAGCAAAGTCCTGTTTATCCTTTCTGCTACCCCATTCTGTTGCAGTGTTTCTCTCACTGTGAAGTGCCTTTCTATGCCCTCATCACGACATAGCTTAAGGAAAAGATCTGACCTGTATTCTCCTCAATTATCTGAACGGAGGACCATGATTTTCCTTCCCGTACTTCTCTCCAAATTCCTCTTCTACTCCACAAATAATTCTAGGACTTTCCCTTTGTGCTTCATGGTATATACCCAACATCGCCTAGAATAATTATCAATGAAAGTCACAAAATAGTGGTTACCTCCTATTGATGCAGTCTTGGTAGGTCCCCAAACATCGGTGTGAACATAATCCCAAATTCCCTTGGTGCAATGAGTTGCTGTGCCGAATTTCACCTTGGTCTTCTTTCTAATGGCGCAATGTTCACAAAATTCTAGCTGTTGTGCGAACGACCTTCAGAACCACCATCGAGCCTTTGGTCATCTTGAGGACTCCATCCTTTATTGATACCACAAGACCCAATGTCTCTAAAGCTCCAATAGAGATAAGATTTCTCTTCAGTTGAGGCACATACCTCACTTCCTTCAGTTCTCGTATCATCCCATCGAACATCTTGATCTAGATTATTCCTACACCTTCCATGGTACGTGGATGATCGTCTCCCATAACAACTGAACATCCCTCTAGCTTCTCAAAACTAGAAAACCAATCCCTACTCGAGCACACATGGTATGTAGCACCAGTATCCAATATCCACTCAGTGTCTCCTGAGTAACCAATGATAGAAGTAGTGATAGAGAACGAGAATACCAATGAGTCCGAGTCTGATCTACCTGCCTATGAGGTACTGGCTTGAGTACTGACCACCTTTGTAAGTTTTGCCTCAGTCTTTAACTCCTTGTTCTACCCTTTGGCCTTTGGATAGTCAACTTTTCAGTGTCCTAATTCTTTACAGAAGGCACACTGGTTCTTCTTTAGATCTCTAAAACCTGGCCTAGACTTCGATCTCCCTCGATCACCTTAGCCCTTCCTGTATGAACCTCTGCCTCTTTACCGCCAATCCTCTGCTGATGTGCTTGCCTGAGAAGACTGTCTCTCTTGCCTCCTCGTCTCATAGTTAACAAGAGCAGATGACACTTCATGATAGTTATGGGATTGTCTACCATTGATGAATGTTAAAGTAAAAGTCTCATACTCCTCCACAGAAAGAGAGTTCAAGAGAATTACTGCTTTATCTTCTTCACTAACCTCCACATCCGCATTAACTAAATCTGTAAGAAGCTTCGTGTAGCGATTCAAGTGTTCATTGACGGAGCATCCTTTCTTCATCTGAAAACCATAAAGCTTATTCTTCAGCTGCAGTCTGGATTTAATGCTTTTAGTCAGATACTCTCCCTCTAGGATCTCCCACAACTGCCTCGCAGATGTTTTGTACAACACAAGATACTTGATGTCTTGTGTCAGACAAGACCTGATTAAGCCACATGCTGATCGGTTCATCTTATCCCAATCTTCTTCAGTGGTTGAGTTTTTTTCTTCTCCAATCGTAGAGTGTCTTCGAGATTTGATGCCGTTAGTGCATCTATCACCTCGCACCTCCACATACCAAAGTTGGTCGTGCCATTGAATTTCACCACATCAATCCTCGGATGTGGATTCATGGATCTCACTGATGTACTTTCTCCAGCCATCTCTTTGACTAGATCCTCAAAGCAATGTGGAAACAAACAGAGTTAGATGAAACAAATTTGATAAAGATGGAACACGAAACCATAGAAGAGTTTCTGAACAAATCTACTCCCTCGTATTGATTCCTTGAACACTTCACATGCTTTTTTGAGATGACATACGATCCCACAAATAGTCCCAACGCTGATCCGAGATTGGCACACGATCTCCGCCAATCAGCAACTGATGCCCTTGGAATCACCAGATGATCCCACGATGAACCTGGGATGCTCTGATACCAATTTGTTGCGCCCAAATCAACAAACTCTTGAGGAACCCTTAAGCCACAGATGCAAATAGAGAAGAACTACCAACAACAAGAACAATAAAAATAACGAAAGAAAATCAAACACAAGATTTAACGAGGTTCGGCAAATTTGCCTACGTCCTCGGGGCAAGGAAGAGAGATTTCTTTATTGATTCAATAATCAATACAATTGCAAACATACATTAGAAGAGGACTCTGCCCCTCTATTTATACCCAAGGAACACTAGAAGAATCAAATTCTAAATTAGACTCGTTTCCAATTCAGAACAACTTTCCGAATTCAGCCCAGATTCGTCTGTCGGTCGATCGGCCGGTCGACCGACCGAAATCCCGGTCGACTGTGCCGGTCGACTGTGACCAACCGAGAGTTAGGCTGTGCATGTTGGTTCACACCGGTCGACTGCCTGGTCGACCGGTATCTGCTGGCTACTGCTGTTTGTGTCTGCTGGCTGCTGCTGTTTCTTCCTTTGCCTTGGCTTCCTCGTCGTCAACTTCCTCGACTTCTTCTCTCTTCCTACACTCGGTTGGATCCTCCGGAGGTTCATAAGCGGCTATCTGAGTAGCCGAGAACAGTTACAAGTACACAAACAGAGAATAAAGTAAAGAACATGAGATTTAATGAGGTTTGGTAAATTGTTAATGTCCTCAGGGCAGAAGGGAAGAGAAATCTTATTAATCAAATCACCAATAAAGGTTACAAAGTACGGTATAACACCCATCAATATATAGCCAGAGAATCTATAAAAAAAAAAGAAAATCAAAACTTTTGAAACCAGATTAGAAATAAATTCAGAATTCAAATAGAAAACTGCCAGATTTTGTCTGTCAGTTGACCGGGCGGTCAACCGACCCAGTGTAGCAGTTGACCGGGCAGTCGACCGTTAGGCCAATTGTCTCCAAAAACCTGACTGCTCTCTGTTGGCCGGCAGTCGACCGCTAGGCCAATTGTCATATATAGTCGACCGGCTGCTCGACCGACTGGCTTTTGTCTCATATGCAATCGACCAGCCGCTCGACCGCTGGAATAAATGCTTTACGCCTGCTCTCTGTTGAACCGTCGACCTTTGCGGTTGATCAAACTGTGTCATTTCTGATCAGCCGCTAATATTCCATATTTATCATCACATTTCCATATTACTTGTTTAATAAACTCTGCTATTTAATTATCTTTTTGTCTAAATTATTTGCAGGGATTTTAGTAAATCAAAGAGGAGAAAAATGAGCCCAAAAGCCCACCAAAATTCAGGTTAAATCAAAATCAAGGATGAGAGAAAATATTCAGCTGAAGATCAGAGTAAATCAAAGAGATAACACCAAATAGAAATTGGTTAAATTTGAATTTTTATGAATCCATTTCGGTTAGTTGAAGATCAACGCTGATATCGTCAAATATATAACTCAAATAGAGAAACCAGTTGGATAAATGGAAGAAACATCAAAACTTGGAGATCCACCCCCCGGGTGTGGCCACCTGGCCACACACGACAGTTTAGTAAGATAAGAGGGAGTGTTTGCTCCCCGTCAGACGATCTCCCTCTTTCACATTTCGCTATAAATACTTCCAAATTCTGAGGCCAGAGGGAAAGATTCAGCAGATTGTATAGGCTAGGCTATTTTTTAGTTTGTAACTTAGAATTTTCATTTTTTTAATGTAATTTTTCATTTTATTTATGTAACTGACACCAGAGTGAGGTTTCATGTTAGAAACAGAAGAAGGTTATATAGAAAAGTGATGCGGTGTAAGTTTCATCTTTTCTTCTATTGTTACTCTATTTCAAATCGAATGTTGCATTTTATGTTATTCTTCTCATACTCTTCTTCTTCCTGAATTTGATGATAATCCAAATGAAATCTAAAGCATCGGTATTGCCTTGCCATTGCAAATGCCCTTAATGGCTTATGGTGCTGGATGATCGTTTCTATTTTATTTTCTGCTTGCATTTGAATTCATCGTTTAAGTCGGGGAATGGGGAAGATCCTATTTGCCATGCTTTACTCGCCTTCAAGACAAGGTAAGTCGTTGCCAATGATTCAAGGTAAGTCATCAACTGAAAAAGTTAAGTAAGTATTTTTAGGATTTTTCTTCTTTTCTTTTAATCCTTTAGCTTAGATCACAACAAATCACCAACACTTTTTTATTTTCTTTTTTTATTTCTTTGTATAAACTTATTTTCATTTTTTAAAATCACCATCTTCTATAATCTACGACTTTCTCTAAATTAACATAACTTTATTTTCCTTTTCTTTCCAAAGAATTAAAGTAGACTTTTAATCATTTTTAGTGAACTTAAAAGAGACTTACAATTCACTTCCATCGCTTGTCCCTCCTTATGGATCACAGCACGTATAGCCACTTGCTGTCGCTATAGTATTGAGTACCTTGTACTTCTATTCTCAAGTCCTAAAATTCTATATTTTCTGTGCAGGTAAAACCTCAAACAAATTTTGGCGCCGTTGCTAGAGATATTACCAACCTGACATTTCATAACTTTAACCAACCAAGTATGCCGGATTGGTCTTATCCGAATCAATATATGCCCCAGTCTTAATATTATGAACAAAATTAGAATAATCATCACCACTCTTCATAGAGTCAATAGGGATACAATTCTCCTGAGTCATTATCACCATTCCAACATTTAGCTTCAATTTTTCTAGTCATGATCAACCCATAGAAGAAAAATCTAAGGGGACTAAGAGTATAGAAGTCATGATTGAGTCCTAAGAGCAAAAATTGAAAATGAAGAACTCAAAATTCCCTCAAGACTTCTAAATCCAAGATCCTTGCTCCATTTTCCAAGTCCCATAACAAGAAGAAGGACTTACTGACTTAAAAAAGAGTATGAAATCTATGATTCAATTCTAAAAAGATTATATTCAGTCTCAAAATGATTCCTTCAATAGGTTAGAAGCTTAAATGAGTCACTTAATCAACAGTAAATGATAGGAATGAGAAAACTCTACCTATCATATTTTTGACCATTCTTGATTGCCCTAGCCATATTGATAGGAACCAAGAATCATGATATCTTGAAGACTTTGACCAAAATTTAATTTTATCACAAAACCTTGAACTTGACCAATATCAACCTATTAATAAATTGGCAAGTTTTCATTTCAATGAAATTGAACTTGAACATGAATGTGACCCCGACGCACAACTTTGTAATTCAATTCCAATTTTTGATTTTTTGTTGCCTATGGTATCGTTACCCAAGTTGGATCTATTTCCCGAGCCAACATTGATTTCTATATCCATAGATTTTAAAATTGAACCACCTCTTTTGGTTAGTCACATTTCATTGATGGGAAAAGAATGTGAAATTAAATTCTTTAATTTGGATTCAACTCTTGAATCAAAACAGACTCTCGAACTCAAAGTTAATTTTTCTGAGTTAGTATTATTTCCTTAACTTTTCATTTCAGAGCCCAAATCATCCACATCACAAAATCACATTCTATTGTTAGACCAAGTTATTGACCATAATGACTCCGTGATGATTTTTCAAGACTGGTCATATGAAGGGGATAATTTTCATGATAGGATCTTGCATGATCCTATTCATATTGGGATTATAAATATGTAAATAGAAAAGAGGTCAATAAAAGTGAATTTCGTGAACTTCCACATTATCTTGATTGGGTACAACGCTTGGCCTAATCCGACCACCACCGGAACCACCACCTAGAGGTAACATTTTTCTTCCCTTTCTTCTTTTCATGCATTTATGCATTCATTTGTATATTGAGGACAACACATGGGACAGGTGTTGGGGAGGGTTTTAACATAACATAGATTTTCTTTTTATTTAAAATTTTTTAACATTTTCTTTACTTTTAAAAACTTTTTGAAAAGTGAAACAATATTCTGACTTTTTTTTTGTAAGAAATTAAGTTAATTTTAAGGAATAGGAGAATCATAATTAGGATTACTTATATTTGGTCAAAATAAGATTATTTGTTTGATTTCTAGGGTTGAAAGAAAAATTGAAACTATAATTTAGCCTTGATTTTATCTTGATGAAATATACATCCCTTATACACTTACACACTTAGGGTTCAAAAACAAAAATTCTTATGGCTTATAAAAAAAAGATAAATAATAAGATATATATATATAATTTGATTAAGCTGGGTATTGGTGCCTCATAAAACATAAGTATTCACGCCTAAAAGCGGTCCATACAATATATAAAATTTTAATTTTGTAGCCTTATTTGCTCGAGCTCTTAAGTCCTTGGGGTGTTTTCTCACCCGATACCCTTAGAACATTCAGTTTGGGAGTCAACGACTAAAGGCTCGTTACATGGGCAGATTAGAAAGCCTAATAGTACTGAGGGATTATACCACCAAAAATATTAAAAATAAGACATAAGAGTTAAAGTTAAAGAATCTCGAGTCAAAATTTTACTGTCACAAAGGTGCATATGACTTTGGGTAAAGTAATAGAGTAAATGAGAAATATAGTTTGACTCCTTACCTTAATTGATAACAAGTTTTTGAATAGAGACTAAGTTAAAGAATGAAAATTTTGATTTTCCTATAACTTACAGATTACTTGAACTCTTACAATAATACTTCAAATATTTTCTCTTTCAAAATGTTTTTCGAAAATATTAACACTTTGTCTCTCTTTCTTTATGAATTTTGTGGGTGTAATCCACTGAATGCCCTCACGAGATAAAATTCGTCCTCTAGGGGTAACCTAGAGGTTTAACAGCTTATTGCTCATACTAAGTGCAAGTATGATTCCTACGAAAGTGAGTTACACTAGGTTAGATTTATTTTACTTTTTATTTGTATTGCTCGAGGACGAGCAAAAGATAGGTGTGTGGGTGTGATCAGTCATCAATATTGCATATTTATCGTCACATTTTTATATTATTTGTTTAATAAACTTTACTATTTAATTATCTTTTTATCTAAATTATTTGCAGGGCTTTTATTAAATGAAAGAGGAGAGAAAATGAATCCAAAAGCCCACTAAAATTTAGATTAAATAAAAATCAAAGATGAGGGCAAATGTTCAGCTGAAGATCAGAGCAAATCAGAGAGATAACACCAAATAAAAACTAGTTAAATTCGAACTTTTATGAATCCATTTCGGTTAGCTAAGGATCAACACTGATCTCGTCAAATCCATAGCTCAAATCGAGAAACCAGTTGGATCAATGGACGAAACATCAAAACCTAGAGATCCACCCCTCGGGTGTGGCCACCTCACCACACACGACAGTTTAGTGAGATAAAAGGGAGCGTTTGCTCCGCCATCTTCAGATGCTCTCTCTTTTCCATATTTCTCAATAAATACCTGTAAATTCTGAGGCCAGAGGGAATGATTTAGCAGAGAGTATAGGCTAGGCTATTTTTATTTTTAACTTAGAATTTTATTTTTTTAATATAATTTTTATTATATTTATGTAACTGAGACCAGAGAGAAGTTTCATGTTAGAAAGTGAAGAAGGTTATAATGAGAAGTGATGCCGGTGTAAGTTTCATCCTTGCTTCTCTTGTTACTCTATTTCAAATTGATTGTTGAATTTTATGTTATTCTTCTTCCTTACTCTTCTTCTCTCTGATTTTGATGATAATTCAAATGAAATCTATAACATCAATATCGCCTTGCCATTGCAAGTGCCCTTGATGGCTTATGCTTATGGATAACCGTATCTATTTTATTTTCTGCTTGCATTTGAATTCGTAGTTTAAGTCTGGGAACGGGAAAGATCCTATTTGTCATGTTTTGCTTGCCTTCGAGACAAGATAAGTCTTTGCTAAGGATTCTAGGTAAGTCATCAACTGAAAGAGGTAAGTAAGTACTTTTAGGATTTTTTTTCTTTTTCTTTTTTCAATCCTTTAGTTTAGATCACCACAAATCACGAAATCTCTTTTATTTAATTTTTTATTTCTTTCTATAAACTTATTTTTTTATTTTTCAAAATCACCATCTTCTATAATCTTTCACTTTCTCTAAATTAACATAACTTTATTTTCCTTTTCTTTCTAAAGAACTAAAGTAGACTTTTAACCATTTTTAGTGAACTTAAAAGAGACTTACTATTGGATCATGACCCGCATAGCCACTTGTTATCGCGGTAGCATTGAGCAAGTTTTGAAATTCTATATTTTCTGTGCTGGTAAAACCTCAATCAGTTTCCTATCTTCTGTGCACGTCGGTCGACGTTGTCTTCTGTGCACGTCTTCCTTTCTTCTTCTTTCCACTGTGCTCCTTGTGCAAATTGATCTCCAAATCTCTGGCTATTTCCAATTTGTTTAAAAACTCTACAAGCTTTTATCTTCTCTCTCACAATTCTCCACGTTGGTGAAGATTTCTCAAATCTGAGCCAAATATCACAGATAACTAATTTTAGCTCAGCAAACGGTTGCACCATTACAGTTGCCTACGTACCCCCTGCCCAAAGAATCAAACCACATATAGTTCATCCAAACGAGCTTCGAGGAGCTCAACCAACTGAAACTAAGTCTGCAATAATGTACCCAACCGACTGAGTCTTATGAATCTCCTTATAACGATCGTCATGGTGAACAACGGTCTTCAACTTGAGCTGGTCTAGCTCACAAACTTGAGATTCATGCTTCTTCACCCACTTTCGTGGAGTCTTCTTGGTTCCTATGCTGCAAATAACTCAATATTTTCATCAATGTCGTCAGCATCCAAATCATTTACATGATCACCATCTGTTGTCAATCCAGTGAGATCCCAAATGATACTGAAGTAGCTGAAGATGGTGTGTTAAGATTATGACATGAATACATCGTGAAGGCAGATGAAAAACTCAAAGATCAAAGAAAAGATATGTACACGAATCTGTGCACATGAGTAGTCAACTATTACAGGTATAGTCGACTAATCACCTGATTAGTCGACTAATACATTGTGTGGTCGACTAGGTTTGACCAAAAGAGAGTTGGGGTTCTCAGGATTTGTCAGAGTAGTCGACTAGGATTTAGGACTAGTTGACAAACTATGTATTAGCCAACTAATGCCTTGGCCTAGTTGATTAATGTCAGATCTGACAGTTTTCTTTTCTGAATTTGTTTTGAGTCTGAATTGGATTCGAGTTTCTTTTATTCTGAGGCGGTGACTGTTTGTATTGATGGAGTTTGTTTAGAATTAGAAGAGTTCTATAGTCTATAAATAACCCTATAGGGATAGCCTTCAATATATTCCATAAGAATCCTATGAATTTGTAATTCCTAAGGATGTAATTTATCTAGGTGAGAAATTCGTGAGAGAAGCTTAACTACAAGGATTCGCTGTATTTGGCGACCATCAAGGGCTTATAATCTTCTTAGTGTGAGGTGTAAGTAATTCTTATTGTACTCCCCAAAATTTTAATAAAGTTTCTCTCCTTCTCCTATGGACGTACATATGATCTATTTGCTCGATGGAACCACGTTATATTGATTGTTGGCTTTCTATCTACTTTGGTATATCTTCTTTTTCTCTTTTTCATGTTACCTTAGTAGATCTTGTGGTTTGTTTCCGCTGCACCGCCCTAGTCGATCCAGTCGTGGGGTTGTCCTCCCATGAAATCACATCAATTGGTATCAGAGCAAGAATAACTTGAAGAAGTTTGAGAGCGTCATCAATTTCAGCAGGTGGTAGATTAGGATGAACGTCATCCTTACCCAGAGCGGGTTGAAGAAAGCACTACTCGGGAGGGAGAAAAAACCTCAAGACATGAAGAAAGAAACTTGGTAAGAAGCCTTGACGGCTATTCAACTTTACTTGGCGAACGAAGTGTTGGATGACTTTTCCACAGAGAAAAAAGCATCCTCATTGTAGGAGCGAGGAAGAAGTCGTTGGCGAATCGGTTGATTCTAAAGCAACATTTCTTTCTTTTCCGCATGCATGAAGGTACACTTATCAAGTCTCACATTGTAGAATTTTTCTCTATTATCAATGATTTAGATAAGATGGAGGTTTCAATAGAAGATGAGAATCAAGCACTTCTATTACTGTGTTTTTATCTTATTTATATGGAGCTTTGGGGAAGCTATCATCTATGGAGGCAATTCAACAATTAAGGTCAATGAGGTCAAGGAGCATCTGCTCAATAAGGAAAAAATTGACACCAAGTTGACAGGTGAGTCTCATCATGATGATTCCGGACAAGTTCATTATTCAAGAGAGAAGAGTAATAATGAAAGTTTCACGGGTAACTCAAAATATAGGAATTTGATGTGCAATAATTGTCACAAGAAGGGGCACATTAGAGCTGATTGTTGGCTTCAAAAGAAGAAACAACCAAATGCTAATGTCACTGAATTGATTGGAGAAGATGATGAACAGTACGACGTTCTATTTGTTACAGATATATCAATTGGTAACAAATAGATGAATTATTGACTCTAGATGTTCACAACATATCAGTTCCAATAGGAACATGTTCTCTTCATGCACTCAGTTCAAGGGGGAGAAGTCTTCATGGGAAATTCTACTAGAAACAAGGTGATTGGCGAGGGAACAATCAAATTTTGGTCTCATATTGGATGCATCACTACTCTTCAAGGCATTCGTCATGTTCCAGAATCAAGGTACAATCTCATCTCTCTTGGAGCCCTATAAGGGGAAGGGTTCAGTTTCAATTCTTAAGGTGATCCTATGAAAGTCTCCGAAAAGGCATGTGAAGTTTCAAGTTAAACGTGTCGGCAATGTGTATATGTTACAAAATTCAGAAGTTACAGTTGGTGGATTGCAGTTATCCTCGGCTTTGGAAGCGGCGGTTGTGGAACAATCAGAGACTATGATGGTTTTGAACTCGGATGTTCAGTTGTACATTGAAGAGAGATTGGGATTAGGCATGGGACTAGGCATGCAATAAGGTAATCAAGATCGTTACTCTTATGGTGGAGCAAATTTTCATACATCTTGTGTAGATCAAGGAGATCGTTGGGTAATAAAGTTCAAATTAGGCCTGAACTTATTTGGCCTAAACAAGTTGTGAACCCCATAAGGGAGTTATGAAGAAGAGGGAGTGAGATGGAGATGAAGTTAAGTTTGTTGAATTGTGCATGGATGCGAGTACATGGAGCATGGTGGCTAGTCTTAGACTTGGACATATTCAAGTCAAGGGGAAAATTGTTAAGATTATGACGTGAATACGTCGTGAAGGTTGACGAAAAACTTGAAGATCAAAGAACGGACTAAAAGTACACCTAGAGAGGGGTGAATAGGTGTGTGCTAATTTAATGGTCAAGAATACAAAATTAAAAACTTTTACATTACCACAATAGATATCCAAAGAGTAAAGCCGAATTCTCGATGAAGGGCTTTAGAACTTCTCCTTAAGATTCTTGAGGTGCTTCAATAGCTCTCTTGAATCTATACAAGTGTGAACACAAGAACAATACCAAGCATGTATAGATGAACAATAATAGCAATGAAAGATATAAAGAGAATAGAGTTTAGAGAGAAAGCCAAACGCAAATACAAAAATATGTTTTGAGATTCGAGCACCAAGCTCTACGTCCCCGCCTTCATCGCGTGAAGTATTTCCATTATCTCATCTTAGGACTCCACAAAGGATACAACCCCTACATAAGAGGTGAGCACGAAACTAAAGCACAAAGCCAAAGCATAAATCAAGTCACCTCTGCACTAGAGGGAAGGCACAAAGCCAAAACACAAAAAAATGAAAAAGATTTTACAACACTAGGTCATCACAAAGATCACAGCCAATACCTCTCATAATACAAGATCTTAAAGGATAGATTTTACGATAGATAGCTCAAGCTTGTGAGAAAATAAAGATTTTAAAAAAGAAGCACAAAAGAAAACACTTGGGAAAACTTCTTGAATGATGTAGAAATTGAAAATTTGAAACTTGAATTCCCAAAATTTATTATTTTTCTTTTTCAAAAAGTTTGAAACAAATGAGAAATGTAGATTTTGAGGCCCAAAAACTTGTTTGAAAACTCAGTTAAATGTAGGAAAAATAGCCCTTGAAAATCTTGTTCAAACTCACCCAAAAACCCTATATATATGCCAAAGAAAAAATAGCCATTGGGGATCAAAAAGTGTCAGAAATGACCTGTCATTCGACTGCCCGGTCAACCGACCAATGGTCATATTTTTGACCGTTGGAGCTTGGCGGTCGACTGGTCGATCGACCGACCAGAAACCAGTCTGTGCAATAGGTCAAGTATAAGCACAATTTTGAGGTCTAAAATCTACAAATTTGAAAACAAATATATAAGAAAAATTATAGATCTTTAAGTTTTCTTTCTAATGAAACTTAAATCAATTCAATCTAATATCAGATTTAAACGATATAAGCAAAATATTAAAATGTGTCAAATTAAAAAACTGTAAACTGTTTTTAAATCAATGTTTGATATTTTAAACCATTTAATCAAAAAATAGTTATAGAGTACAAAATGTAGCTTTGAATGTTATCTTTGTAATGCAACTTGAATCATATTAATTGAATATCAGAATAAAAATTTATGGCTAAAATACTGAAAGGGTGTTTGAGCAAATCAGTAGAACGGTCGACCGCCCGGTCGACCGAGTCAAACTGAGCTTGGGTGTGACAGTCGGTTGACCATCCGGTCGAACGCTAGGTTTGCCGATCGACAGAACGGTTGCCTGACAAATGTGCACAACATACACAAACATTCACCCAAAGTCACCCCTGAGGTACAGTCAGCCGGTCGGTCGACCAACCTGGCCTAAAACACTGTTTTTGGATAATTTTTAAAACCAAACACATTTTTAAATATTTTATTATTTAAAAAACTTTTTGGCAATATATAGGCTATGAGATACATGTTTGAAACATGATATAAAAAATGAAAAACATTGGACATATATCAAAAATCAATCCTTGTAAAATACCAAAATCGGAAAACTAGGTATGAAAACTTTTAAAATGAATACTAGTTTTTTCAAAACTCCATAAATATCAAAACAAGTTGTTCAACATATTTGAAGCTTAATAGTGTATAGATACACAAACAAGAAGATATGAACTTGTTTTTGATGAGAAGCAAAATACGAAACGTAAACTGATTAAACCGAAACAAAAATATTTTTTTGTTTGTGTAATCTTGAGCAATCAAAACAATCTATCTTTATAAGA